>JAKSZU010000530.1:0-86611 GCA_026018925.1 Tupaia tana | reverse complement strand
TAGGTGTAGTGACGGCCTGAAGGAGGTCATCCAACACCACTCCTGACCCTACCCCTACGTGAGCTTTTTCTTCCTTCCTTTCTTTTTTTGGAGAGGTTTTTGCTATAAGGCATGTGCGCTTGCCAGACAGACAGAGAGACAGAAAGTGAGAAATCACCCCCCGGGGGGATGGTCACGCGGCAATCCCTTCTCCTCCAGTCTCCTCTCGGGATCTTGGGCACGCATGCACACGCGACCGGCGTGAGTTTAAGCCACCGGGTCTGGGACACAAACCGTGGTCAACTACATGGGAGTCCAGCCACTTAGCCATTATGCTAACTGCTGGTTCTGGAGTTTTTAAGCTTTTTTTTTTTTAATATTGAAAGCTGACTAGAACAAGAAATTGTCTTTTAATATGAAAAACACTTTCTTCAAATTTTAATCTACTTGTCATATATAAAATTCATAACATTACCTTTATAATTCTTTTCTCTCTTTCATGTTCGCTATTATTTTCCCTGTATTTCTCTTTTTATAAGTTTACCTTTGGAAATAAACTTAACCTCTGATTTAGACAAAAATTAGTATCTTAAAAAACATGTTTTTGGGAACCAGCAGTTAGCGTAATGGCTATGTTGCTGGACTCCCACTTAGTCGACCGCGGTTTGCATCCTGGACCCGGTGGCTTAAAACTCACACCAGGCGTGTGTGCGTGTGTGCCCAAGATCCCAAGAGGAGAATGGAGGAGAAGGGATTGCAGCGTGACCATCCCCCCAGGGGGTGATTTCTTGCTTTCTGTCTCTATGTCTTTCTCTGTCTGGCGAGCGCACGCGCCCTATAGTGAAAACCTCTCCAAAAAACAAAAAACAAACTAAAAAAAAACATGTTCTTGTCACTTTAAAGGCTATCTGAGGCTTATCCAGTGAGATTTCCAGATGTCCAAGGGAAGCTCTGGGATTGGAGTCTCAGGTCCCATCAATTCTCAGTTTTAGAGGCCAAAATGGACTCAGAAGTCCTGTGCTCCCTTTGGAGTGTGAGACATTCCTATCTCGAGTTACCAAAGCCTCCACACTGGGGACAAGGCCCCAGGGGGGACAGGAAGATGCCAGTTATGGGTATTGTCCAGTGCCCAGGCTCCCAAAACAGACTTTTTCTCTTCTTCCCCACTATAGATTATTCTGCTATCTAGGTGAAGGAGAAAGAAAGGAGGATGAGAGAAAAGAAAATTTATTAATTTGAAATTACATTTGGAGATCGTCATCGATGTTATTTACTTTTACTTCAAAACAAGTAAAGATACATCTTGTAGATATTTAGCAACTAAAGAAAAATATATCCTTACAACTTGACAGAGAACCTGTACAGTCTTCAAAAGTTTGAGAAAATATATGAATAAATAAAGTTCAGTAAGATAATTATTTATAAAACAAAACAACAAACAAAAATCTCTCCAAAAACCTCCAAATAATTATGCAAAAGTGATGAATATTTTTTGGGGGGGAGAGGTTTTTCTCTATAGGGTGCGTGCACTCACCAGACAGACAGAGAGAGACATAGAGACAGAAAGCGAGAAATCACCCCCCAGGGGGGATGGTCACGCCACAATCCCTTCTCCTCCATTCTCCTCCCAGGATCCTGGGCATGCACGCACACACGCCCGGCGTGAGTTTTAAGCCACCGGGTCCAGGACGTGAACCGCAGTCGACGACGTGGGAGTCCAGCGACATACCCATTACGCTAACTGCTGGTTCCCAATAGTGATGAATATTATGAAGACAGAGTTTCATGGGTAGGGACACCTCTCCCTGCCTGGTGCACAGAAGGTAAGTCAGGGTAGGCTACCTGGAGAAAGGGCTATTAATGCTTATAAGATGAACTAGTGTTAAACATTTGAGGACATGCAGTGTGCCAGGAAATGGCCAGTTATATATTGGGTACTAGAATTTTTGCTGTAGGCTAAACAGGACAGATTCTCCCCAACCTCCCTGTCCTCAGGTAGAATCTTTGGTTGATCCTATAGCTCTAGAGAAGACAATGTGGAGACAACACTTGTACTCATTAAGAAAGTGGGGTCTAGGATGGGCACGTGGCGTGGTTGTTAGGGGTGCTTGATTCCACATGGCCGACCCTGCTTACAGTTTTGGACCTGGTGGCTTGCTTTTGCACTTTCCTTTTCTCTCTCTCTCTCTGGTCAAATTAAAAAATAATAATAACAACAAGAGCAATTGGACTTAAATAAATAAATAAATAGATAATTCATAAAAAAAGGAAGAGAGAGAAAAAGTGGGGTCTGAGACTGGGAGGAGGAAAACAGGACAATGACTGACATGCTCCCTGCATCCTACCGTTCAAGGACCTGCCGCCCCTTACTTTGAGTTCCTGTCTCTGGCTCCTCATCTCCTCGAGGAGATACAGACATTCAAGCAGCTCGGTTGCCAGAGGCAACCCTAGAAGGCAACCTCATTCCAATGGCAGACACTGAAGCCCCCAGCCTCCCCCCCCAACCGGGGCTTTATTTCCTGGCTCTGATAGACAATCGGTAGGTGGCTCAACTTGGCCAAGTCCCCTCTGGAAGTGACAGGACGGGACCATTGTGTTCTGGTGGGTCTGAGTGTAGAAGATAGCCTTCCAGCCACGCAACAGGGTCCCAAGAAAAGAAAGGTGACCGACAAAAGAGTAGATGGCATTTTAATCTACACGTATGCTTAATACTTAATATGAGTAGCATAATCTTGTTTTTTTCTGAGACATGGCCTAATTTATTTCGAGCCTCAGGCTTAGTAACTTACCACTGACAACCTGCAGTTCTGATGCATGTATGTGTAGGTCTGCAGCACTGATGAGATTGCAGAAGTGGTGGATTTCTCCTGCTCACAGTTTTCCTATTGTGCTGAGGTTATCCACCAATATGTTTCCCCTTTCCTGAGCTAGGACCTGTGATCTGGGATTATGGGCACTGGAGGAGAAGGCAGAGAGAGCAAGCTCCTTTCAAGAGAGCCACTACTGGTGCGCCTGACTTGTAATTGGGTTTACCACGGCTTCCTGCCTCTTTCTCTTGTTCCTGCTGTTCTGCCTGCTTGAACTCCCTGCTGCTGTTCCCATAATGAGGGAAGCCTAGGCAGAGTCAGAGCACCTGAGTTTCTGTTTCTGCTCTGTGACTTGGCAATGTATTTAATCATCCTGAGCCTCAGTTATTTAATCATCCTGAGCCTCGGTTTCTTCACCTGTGAAATGGAAACAGTAACACCTGCCCTATCCAATCACAGAATTGTAACTATTGAAGGAAAGAATTTCTGAGAAAGTGTTTTATAAACTGGAAGTAGCAACAGTTATAGAAGAATGATATTAAGGAAAACAACAGAAGAACAAGAAGAAGCAGCTGTCAGTTATGAGTGGTTACTGTGCCCATTGCTGTCCTCTTTATTTACATTCTCTTTCTCTCTTTTTTTAATACCAGAGGGTACATGTGCTAACCTGAGAGACAGAAGAGAGAAAGCACTCCCCAGTGGGGCATGGTCATGCCTAGTATCCTTGTTTTCCATTTCTCCATCCTGTCAGAATTTGGGGCATGCACACACCCACAGGCCCCATGTTTCTCTTTTCTTTGCTTTCTTTCTTTTTTTTGGGAGAGGTTTTTGCTATAGGGCACATGTGCTTGACAGAAAGACAGACAGAGACAGAGAGACAGAAAGAGAGAAATCACCCTCCAGGAGGAATGGCTACACTGCAAGCCCTTCTCCTTCATTCTCCTCTCCGGATCTTGGGCAAACACGCACACACACCTGGAGTGAGTTAAAGCCACCAGGTCCAGGACTTGAACCAGGGTCGACTACATGGGAGTCCAGCGACATAGCCATTACACTGACTGCTGGTCCCAAGGCCCCATATTTTTCAAGTTGTCATGGTCAACAGTTGAACCATGACCAACCACAGTTGGTCATGTGAGATCAGGCTCCCTTAAAGACTAGGCTCTGGGGCCAACCTTTATATTATCTCATTTAAATCTAGATATTATATTTATTCAGCTCACAGTTGACCTTCCTGAGAAAGCTTCGTTGACAACTCTTGCTCATATTGGTTCCTAGCTTCTCTAAACTAGTTTGTAACATCTAAGTTAACTCTTCATTATCACACAAGTTCTCCTTGTTCAGCTGGATTGTAAACTGCTTCAGAATAGGTTTTACATACTCTATTGCACTTGCCTTCCCCAAGATACTGAACAAATAGTAGGTGCTGATAGAATGCTTGGGATGGGCATGCAACTCTCTAAGATGCTGGACCCACATGAGAAGGTCCTGGGTCCACATCTGGAGGTCTCCCTGTACATACATGGGCACGCACATGAGCCCATGATCCAGGCTGTCTAAGGCTGGCGGTGGGTCATGGTGTGAATTGCCTGCTGTTCTCCCGTAATGAGGGGGGGGAGCGTATTGGAAATGCTCCCCCATAGAGGAAATATAATAAACTCAGAACAAAAAAAAGCTTTTTGGAAATGTCTAACCACACAGCTATTGCATATATTGAGAATTGCATATATTTTGCAAAGTTCTGGGTATAGAATTAGTTATTCTTCATGGTCTTGCCATCAGGAAAGGATATATCTGCTCAATTCAGGTTGATGTCATCATCTTTAAAAAGCTGTTAGCTCCTCAATGGTGAATTCTGATAGAAGGACTGCTTGTAGAAATGGTATTTATATTACCCTCAAACCCCTTCTATATATCGTCGTCTTGCTCCATAATTTCTCCATGCTCATACAAACATATACAGGTATATACAAATGGATTCTGTCATTAAAAGACAGACTGGCTCCTCTTTAAGACTCTAAAGAATACCAAGTAAGACTAGTGTTAGATATCAGGAATGACTTCCCTCCCACCCCAGGGTGGAAACTCAGAAGCAGGGATATATGGATACTTATAGAGCTTTTAAAAGGAGAATCTTCCAGGACCAGCAGTTAGCGTAATGGCTATGTCGCTGGACTCCCACGTAGTCGACAGCGGTTCACGTCCTGGACCTGGTGCCTTAAAACTCATGCTGGGCACGTGTGCGTGTGTGCCCAAGATCCCAATAGGAGAACAGAGGAGAAGGGATTGCAGCGTTTCCATCCCCCCTGGGGGGTGATTTCTCGCTTTCTATCTCTCTGTCTCTCTCTGTCTGTCTGGCCAGCACACGCACCCTATAGCGAAAACCTTTCCAAAAAAAAAGGAGAATCTTTCTAATTTCTCTTCAACTTATCTCAAATCGAAATCTTCTTTCCCAGTGTGCCCTGAACATATAGGCCTTCCATCTTAGGACCTGCCTTGTCAGCTCTATGTTAGGGCCTCTATGCTAGTTGTTCCCACAGCCTAGAAGCTGCTGCTCTGGGAATTTTTATCTGGCTGGGTACCTTCTTATCATTCAAGTTTTAGACTAAATTACAAGTCTTCCCTCATCTCGATTTAAAATCACTTCCTCAAGAGCAAAAACACAGACTATACACATGTGCTTGCTTTTGTATGAATAATTTTCTCTGGAAGGATGCATAAGAAACAGCATTATAGGGAGGATAGCTGGATAGCTAGAAAAGATTTGTTTTTTTTCAGGTCACATCTTTTTATTTTCTTATCAGGACATCATGTTGAAACAACTGTGTGTGATATTACTGTTACATTTTGCTTATGTGGATGATTTTTGAGTTAAACAATATTATGATAATAAAATTTTAAAAAAGAGAAAAGGCAAAAAAGATTCGTTTTAGCATCAGTGTTTGCATTAACGTTAGTGTTTACACTTGTGTTTGCATTTACGTTAGCGGTTAGCGTTTGCGTTAGCCTTTGCGATAGCGTTAGTGTATGTGTTTATGCTTGCGTTAGCGTTAGCATTTGTGTTAGCGTTTGCGTTAGCGTTAGCATTAGCGTTTGTGTTTGTGTTAGCGTTAGGGTTAGCGTTTGCGTTTGCGTTAGCATTAGCGTTTGCTTTAGCACTAGCTTTTGCGTTTGCGTTAGTGTTAGAATTTGCGTTTGCGATAGCGTTAGCATTAGCGTTAGCGTTTGCGTTAGCGTTTGCATGAGCGTTGGCGTTAGCGTTAGCCTTTGCGTTGGCATTAGCGTTAGTGTTTGCGTTAGCATTAGCGTTAGCGTTTGAGTTAACGTTTGTGTTGGCGTTTGCGTTAGTGTTAGCGTTAGCGTTAGCATTAGCGTTTGCGTTTGCAGAAGCGTTAGCGTTTGCGTTAACCTTTGTGTTTGCGGTTGCGTTAGCGTTAGCGTTTGCGTTTGCGTTTTCGTTAGCGTTTGCGTTAGCGTTAGCATTAGCGTTTGCATTAGCGTTAGCGTTTGTATTTGCGTTTGCGTTAGCTAAGATTAACGTAGGGTTTAAGGATAGTGTTAGGGTTTAGGGATAGTGTTAGGGTTAGAGTTAGGGTTGAGGGATAGTTTTCAGGTTAGGGTTACGGTTTAGGGATTGTGTTAGGGTTAGGATTAGGGTTTATGGCTAGTGTTCGAGTTAGGGTTACTGTTTAAAGATATTACTAGGATTAGTGTTAGGATTTCAGTATAGTGTTAGAGTTAGGGTAAGGGTTAGAATTTAGGGATAGTGTTAGGGTTAGGGTTAGAGTTTAGGAATAGGATTAGGGATAGGGTTACTGTTTAGGGATAGTGCTAGTGTTAGAGTTAGTGTTTATGGCTAGTGTTAGTTTTATGGTTACTGTTTAAGAATAGAGTGAGGGTTATTCTTATGCTTTAAGGATAGTGTTAGTGTTAGGGTTAGGGCTTAGGGATAGTGTTAGGGTTAGGGTTAGGGTTATGGTTTATGGATAATGTTAGGGTTTGGGTTACGGTTTAGGGATAGTGCTAGATTTAGGGTTAGGCTTTCACGCTAGTGTACGTGTGAGGGTTACTATTTAAGGATCGTGCTAGGTTTAGGTTTAGGGTTTAAGGATAGTGTTAGGGATAGGGTTAGAGTTTAAGGATAGTGTTAGGGTTAGAGTTGGTGTTGAGGGATAGTTTTAGGGTTACGGTTTAGGTATACACTTAGGGCTAGGGTTTAGGGATAGTGTTAGGGTTAGGGTTAGGGCTGAGGAATAGTGATAGGGTTAGGGTTTTGGGATAGTGTTAGAATTAGTGTTAGTTTTGGGGAATAGTTTTAGTGTTAGGGTTAGGGTTTAGGTACAGTGTTAGGGTTAGGGTGAGGGTTTGGGGTAGTGTTAGAATTAGGGTTAGGGTTTAGTAATATGGTTAGGTTTAGTTTTACTATTTAGGGATATTGCTAGCGTTAGGGTTTTGCTTTAGGGCAAGTGTTAGGGTTAAGGTAACTGTTTAAGGATAGTGCTAGGGTTAGGTTTAGGGTTTAAGCATAGTGTTAGGGTTAGGGTTAGTGTTACCATTTAAGGATTGTGTTAGCTTTGGGGTTAGGGTTGAGGGATAGTGTTAGGGCCCGGGTTTAGGGATAGTCTTAAGCTAAGGGTTTAGGGATAGGTTCAAGTTTAGGGCTTAAGGATTGTGTTAGGGTTAGTGTTAGGTTAGAGGGAAAGTGTTACGGATAGGGTTACTGTTTAGGGATAGTGTTAGGTTGAGGTTTACTGTTTAGTGATAGTGCTAGGGTTAGGGTTACGGTTTAGGGATTGTTTAAGAGTTAGGGTTAGGGTTTAGGGAAATAGTCACTGTTAGGGATACAGATTAAGGATAGGGTTAGGATTAGGGTTAGGGTTTTGGTATAGTGTTAGGGTTAGGGTGAGGGTTTGGGGATAGTTTTAGGGTTAGGTTTTAAGGACAGAGTTAGGGTTAGGGTTTAGGGGTAGTGTTAGCGTTAGGGTTAGGGTTTAGGAATAAGTTTAGGGTTAGGGAAGTTGTTTAGGTATAGTGCAAGCGTTAGGGTTTGGCTTTAGCGCAAGTGTTAGGGTTAAGGTTATTGTTTAAGGATACTGCTAGGGTTAGGTTTAGGGCTTAAGAATAGTGTTAGGGTTAGGGTTTGTGTTATGGTTTAAGGATAGTTTTAGGGTTGGGGTTAGGGTTGAGGGATAGTGTTAGGGTCCGGATTTAGGGATAGTCTTAAGGTGAGGGTTTAGGGATAATTTTAAGTTTAGGGCTTAAGGATAGTGTTAGGGTTAGGGTTAAGTTGGAGGGATAGTGTTTTGGTTAGGGTTACTGTTTAGGGGTAATCTTAAGGTGAGGGTTTAGGGATAATTTTAAGTTTATTGCTTAAGGATAGTGTTACGGTTAAGGTTAGGTTAGAGGGATAGTGTTTCGGTTAGGGTTACTGTTTAGGGATAGTGTTAGGGTTAGGGTTACTGTTTAGTGATAGTGCTAGGGTTAGGGTTATGGTTTAGGGATTGCGTCTGGGTTAGGGTTAGGGTTTAGGAATAGTGGTAGGGTTATGGTGAGGGTTTGTGGTTAGTGTTAGGTTTAGGTTTTAAGGATAATGTTAGGGTTAGGGTTACGGTTTATGGGTAGTGTTAGCGTTAGGGTTAAGGTTTTGGAATAAGTTTAGGGTTACTGTTTAGGGATAGCAATAGCGTTAGGGTTTGGCTTTCGGGAAAGTGTTAGGGTTAAGGTTACTGTTTAAGGATAGTGCTAGGGTTAGGTTTAGGTTTTAAGGATAGTGTTAGGGTTAGGTTTAGTGTTACGGTTTAAGGATAGTGTTAGGGTTGTAGTTAGGGTTGAGGGATAGTGTTAGGGTCCGGGTTTAGGGATAGTTTTAAGGTGAGGGTTTAGGGATAGTTTTAAGGTTAGGGCTTAAGGATTGTGTTAGGGTTAGGGTTAGGTTGGAGGGATAGTGTTAAGGTTAGGGTTACTGTTTGGGGATAGTGTTAGGGTTAGCGTTACGGTTTAGTGATAGTGCTAGGGTTAAGGTTACGGTTTAGAGATTGTGTGAGGGTTAGGGTTAGGGTTTATGGAAGTGTCCCTGTTAGGGATACTGATTAATGATAGGGTTAGGGTTACCGTTAGTGTTTAGGGATAGTGTTAGGGTTAGGGTGACAGTTTGGGGACAGTGTTAAGGTTAGGGTTTAAGGATAGTGTTAGGGATAGGGTTAGGTTGGAGGGATAGGCTTAGTGTTAGGGTTACGGTTTACAGATATTGTTAGGGTTAGGGTTACGGTTTAGGTATAGTGCTAGGGTTAGGCTTAGGTTTTAAGGATAGTGCTAGGGTTAGTGTTAGGGTTTAAGGATAGTGTTAGGGTTAGGGTTAGGGTTTAGGGATAGTGTTACGGTTAGGGTTTAGGGATTGTGTTACGATTAGTGTTAGGGTTGAGGAATATTTTTAGGGTTAGTGTTAGGAATTAGGGATAGTTTTAGTGTCAGGCTTACTGTTTAAAGATAGTGGCCAGGGTTAGGATTAGGGCTTAAGGATAATGTTAGGGTTAGTGTTAGGTTTTAGGGATAGTGTTAGTGTTAGGGTTAGAGTTAGGGTTTAAGGGTAGTGTTAGGGTTAGGGTTAGTCTTAGTGTTGAGGGATAGTGTTAGGGTTAGGGTTAGGGTTTAGGGATAGTGTTAGGGTTAGGGTTAGTTTGGAGGAATAGTGTTTCGGTTAGGGTTACTGTTTAGGAATGCTGCTAGGGTTAAAGTTACTGTTTAGTGATAGTGCTATGGTTAGGGTTACGGTTTAGGGATTGTATCAGGGTTAGGGTTAGGGTTTAGCCAAAGTGTCATGATTAGGAATACTGATTAAGGATAGTGCTAGGATTAAGGTTAGGGTTTAAAGATAGTGTTAGGGTTATGGTTATGGTTAGGGATGGGTATAGTGTTTTGGTTAGGGTTAGGATTTAGGGATAGTGTTAGGGTTAGTGTTTTAGGATAGTGTTAGAGTTAGGATTAGCATTGAGGGATAGTTTTAGGGTTAAGGTTACGGTTTAGAGATAGGGTTAGGGTTCGGTTTAGGCTTTAGGGCTAGTGTTACGGTGAGGGTTACTGTTTAAGGATACTGCTAGGGTTAGAGTTAGGGTTAGGATTTAAGGATAGTGTTAGGGTTCGGGTTAGTGTTAGGGTTTAAGGAGAGTTTTAGCGTTAGGGTTAGGGTTAGATTTTAAGGATATGGTTAGGTCTAGGGTTAGGGTGAGTGTTTGGGGATAGTGTTAGGGTTAGGGTTATGTTGGAGGGATAGTGCTAGGGTTAGGCTTACTGTTTAGGGATAGTGCTAGAGTTAGGATTATGGTTTATGGTAGTTTTAGGGTTAGGGTTACTTTTTAAGGATAGTGCTAGGGTTAGGGTTAGGGTTCAAGGATAGTGTTAGTGTTAGGGTTAGGGCTAGTGTTTAAAGATAGTGTTAGGATTACGGACATGGTTTAGGAAAATGGTTAGCGTTAAGGATACAGCTTAGGGACAGTGCTAGGCCTAGGGTTAGGGTTTAGGGCTAGTGTTAGGGTTATGGTTACTGTTTAGGTATAGTGCTTGGGTTAGGGTTAGGGTTTAAGGACCGTGTTAGGGTTAGGGTTAGGGGTTAAGGATAATGTTAGGGTTAGGGTTGAGGGGTAGTGTTAGGGTTAGTGTTACGGTTTACGGAAATTGTTAGGGTTTGGGTTACGGTTTGGAGATAGTGCTAGGGTTAGGTTTAGGGTTTATGGATTGTGTTCGGTTTAGATTTTCTGTTTAAGGATAGTGCTAGGGTTAGTGTTATGGTTTTAGGATAGTGTTAGAGTTAGGGTTAGGGTTTAGGGATAGTATTAGGGTT
The DNA here is from genome assembly GCA_026018925.1 of Tupaia tana. Lineage (NCBI taxonomy): Eukaryota > Metazoa > Chordata > Mammalia > Scandentia > Tupaiidae > Tupaia > Tupaia tana. Next base: position 75,988 of record JAKSZU010000530.1, on the reverse strand, counting down.
AGGGTTACAGTTTACGGATATTTTTAGTGTTAGGGTTACGGTTTAGGGATAGTGCTAGGGTTAGCTTTAAGGTTTAAAGATAGTTTTAGGGTTACGGTTAAGGTTTGCGATAGTGTTAGGGTTAGAGTTAGGGATTAGGGATAGGGTTAGGGTTAGGGTTACTGTTTTGGGATAGTTCTATGGTTAGGGTTTGTCTTTAGGGTTAGTGTGAGGATTAAGGTTACTGTTTAAGAATAGTGCTATGGTTAGTGTTAGGGTTAGGATTTAAGGATATTGTTAGAGTTAGGGTTAGGGTTTAAGGATAGTGTTAGGGTTAGGTTTAGGGTTGAGGGATAGTGTTAGGGTTAGGGTTTAAGTATAGTGTTAGGGTTAGGGTTAGGGTTGAGGGATAGTTTTAGGGTTAAGTTTACGGATTAGGGATAGTGTTAGGGTTAGGGTTAGGGTTTAGGGATAGTGTTAGGGTTAGGATTCCTGCTTAAAGTTAGTGCTAGTGTTAGGGTTAGTGTTTAAGGATAGTGTTAAAATTAGGGTTAGGTTGGAATGATAGTGTTATGTTTGGGCTTACGGTTTAGGGATTGTGTTAGTATTAGTGTTAATGTTAAGGGATAGTGCTAGGGTTAGGGATATGGTTTAGGGATTGTGTCAGGTTTAGGATTAGGGTTTAGTGAAAGTGTCACGGTTAGGGTTACTCTTTAATAGTACTAGGATTAATGTTAGGGTTTAAGGATAGTGTTAGGGTTAGGGTTAGGGTTAGGGTTTAGGGATAGTATTAGGGTTAGCATTAGGGTTTAGGGATATTGTTAGGTTTAGGGTTTAAGGATAGTGATAGAGATAGCGTTAGGTTTAGTGTTGAGGGATAGGTTTAGGGTTAGGGCTACGGTTTAGGGATAGTGTAAGGGTTAGGGTTAGGGTTGAGGTCCAGTGTGTGGGATAGGGTTACAGTTTTAGGATAGTGCTAGGGTTATGGTTATGATTTAAGGATAGTGTTAGGGTTATGGTTAGGGTTAGGGTTTAGGGACAGTGTTAGGGTTAGGGTTAGGGTTTAGATATATGGTTAGAGTTAGGGTTAGGGTTAGTGTCTGCATAGGGGTCTTGGTGAATCCTGGACAGGGGGTATGGATGGGAGTCGGTTTGGGCAGTGTCCCCTTGTCGCCAGGTGCCTTCAGGTATACCAGGGAGCTGGCTACTGAAGCCAAAAAGCAGACTCTGGAGAGACTAAGGGGCATAAGCGCAAATACGTTTTCAGCCAACACATGCACTATTTCTTAAAATATCAGAAAGATCTTTGGCACAATGACTCCACACATGGAGCATGTTGTTTTTCATCCAAAATCTGTTCTTTTCTTTGCAGTATCAGTAAGATCTTTGACAGAATGACTCCTGTCATGGAGCTGATTTTCATACCTAAAGATATTTGTGGTAGCTGCAAGTAGAGTTTTGGGCCTAAGAATGCACTACACTTTGAAACCTAAGAGTGAAGAAACCATCTTGCAACAAAATGTTAAGAAAGAACTAGCACAAACTTGTTTCTTTCACTTACTTAACTTTGGAAATTGAGCAACTTGTGATGTTTTGTGTTGCTCTACATCTACTCTTAGTATTGGAAGCAGTTTTACACTGTATTTCAAAGTACGTTTTGAAAAGAAGCTTACTTTAATGAGTTAAGCATGTTGTTTTTCAGCCAAAATCTGTACTTTTCCTTGCAGTATCAGAAAGATCTTTCGCATAATGACTCCACTCATGGCCCTGATTTTCATACCTAAAGATCTTTGTTGTAGCTGCAAGATTTGTTTTGGGCATAAGAATGCACTGCACTTTCAAAGCAAATTAAGACTAAAGAAACCCTCTTTCAAAGAAATGTTAAGAAAGAAATAACACAAACTTCTTATGCCCAAACTAGAAACTTAACTTAGGTTAAGTTATCCTAAACCATAATCCTAACCCTAACACTGTCCCTAAACACTAAACCTAACCCTAACCCTATGATACTTGTGGTAGCTGCAAGTTGAGTTTTGGGCCTAAGAATGCACTACACATTCCAAGCAATCTAAGCGTAAAGCAGGCCTCTTCCAACGAAATGCTACGATCTTTCTGCTAGGGTGATGATTAAAGTTTGGCTTAGGGATAGGTTGCGGGTTAGAGTTAGAGTTTAAAGATAGTGTTAAGGTTAGTGTTAGGGTTGAGGAATAGTGCTAGGGTGAGAGTTAAAGTTTAAGGATAGTGTTAGGGTTAGGGTTAGGGTTCGGGTTTAAGGATAGTGTTAGGGATAGGGTTAGGGTTGAGGGATAGTTTTAGGGTTAGGGTTTAGGGATACTGTTAGGGTTAGGGTTAGGGTTGAGGGATAGTGTTAGGGTTAAGGTTTAGGGATAGTGTTAGGATTAGTATTAGGGTTGAGGAATAGTGTTAGAGTTAGGGTTACGGTTTAGGGATACTGTTAGGGTTAATGTTTAGGGATAGTGCTAGGATTCGGGGTGGGGTTTAGAGATATTGTTAGGGGTAAGGTTACTGTTTAAGGATAGTGCTAGGTTTAGGGTTAGGGTTTAAGAATAGTGTTAGCATTATGGTTAGAATTAGGGTTTAAGGATACTTCTAGGGTTAGGGTTAGGATGGAGGGATATTTTTAGGGTTAGGGTTACTGTTTAGGGATAGTGTTAGGGTTAGGGGTGGGGTTTAGAGATAGTGGATAGTGTTAGGGTTAGGGTTACTGTTTATGGATAGTGCTAGGGTTAGGGTTAGGGTTTAAGGATAGTGTTAGCGTTATGGTTAGAATTGGGGTTTAAGGATACTGCTAGCGTTAGGGTTAAGATGGAGGGATATTTTTAGGATTAGGGATACTGTTTAGGGACAGTGCTAGGGTTAGGGTTAGAGTTTAGGAATAGTGTTAGTGTTAGGGTTACTGTTTAAGGATAGTGCTAGGGTTAGGGTTAGTGTTTAAGGATAGTGTGGGGATAAGAGTTAGGGTTTAGGAATAGGGTTAGTGTTAGGGTTACTGTTTAAGGATAGTGCTAGGGTTAGCGTTAGAGTTAGTATTTAAGAATAGTGTTCGAGTAAGGGTTAGGGCATAGGGGTAGTGTTAGGGTTAGGGTTAGGGTTTAGGAATAGGGTTAGGATTAGGGTTACTGTTTAGGGATAGTGCTAGGGTTAGGGTTAAGCTTTAGGGCTAGTGATAGTGTTAGGATTACTGTTTAAGGATACTGCTAGGGTTAGGGTTAGGTTTTAAGGATAATGTTAGGGTTAGGGTTAGAGTTAGGGTTTAAGGATAGTGTTAGGGTTAGTGTTAGGGTTGATGATAGTGTTAGGGTTAGGGTTACGGTTTAGGGATAGTGCTAAGGTTAGGGTCAGAGTTTAGGGCAAGTGTTAGGGTTAGGATTACTGTTTAAGGATATTGCTAGGGTTAGAGTTAGGGTTGAAGGATAATGTTAGGGTTAAGATTAGGGCTTAGGGTTTAAAGTTAGTGTTAGTCTTAGGATTAGTGTTGAGGGATAGTGTTAGGGTTAGGGTTTAGGGATAGTGTTAGGATTAGTGTTAGGGTTCAGGAATAGTGTTAGGGTTAGGCTTATGGTTAGGCTTAGGGTTACTGCTAAGGGATAGTGCTAGGGTTAGGATTAGGGTTTAGGATAGTGTTAGGGTTACTGTTTTAGGATAGTACTTGGGTTAAGGTTATGGTTGAAGGAAAGTGTTAGGGTTAGGGTTTGAATTTATGGATAATATTAGGGTTAGGGTTTGGGTTTAGGGCTAGTGTTATGGTTTGGGTTACTGTTTAAGGATAGTGCTAGGGGTAGGGATAAGGTTTAAGGATAGTGTTAGGGTTAGGGTTAAGTTTTAGGGATAGTGTCAGGGTTAGGGTTACGGTTTAACGGATATTTTTAGGGTTAGGGTTAGTGTTAGGGTTTAAGGATAGTGTTAGGTTTAGTGTTACGGTTGAGGGATAGTGTTAGTATTAGGGTTTATGGATAGTCTTAGGGTTAGGGTTTAGGGATAGTGTTAGGGTTAGTGTTACTGTTTAAGGATAGTGCTAGGGTTGAGGTTAGGGTTTAAGGATAGTTTTAGGGTTAGGGTTAATGTTAGGGTTTATGGATAGTGTTAGGGTTAGGGTTCAGGTTGAGGGAAAGTGTTAGAGTTAGGGTTTATGGATAGTGTTAGGGTTAGGGTTTAAGGATAGTGTTAGGGTTAGGGTAAGGTTGGAGGGATAGTGTTGGGTTTAGGGTTATGGTTGATGGATACTGATAGGGTTAGAGTTACTGTTTAGGGATAGTGCTAGGGTTAGGGTTAGGGTTTAAGGATAGTGTTAGCGTTAGTGTTAGGGTTTACGGGTAGTGTTAGGGTTAAGTTTAGGGTTTTAGAAGAGGGTTATGGTTAGGGTTATTGTTTAGGGATAGTGTCAGAGTTAGGGTTAGGCTTTAGGGCTAGTATTAGGGTTAGGATTACTGTTTAAAGATAGTGCTAGGGTTAGGTTTAGGGTTTAAGGATCATGCTAGGATTAGGTTTAGAGTTAGGGTTTAAGGATAGTGTTAGGGTTAGTGTTAGGTTTGAGGGATAGTGTTAGGGTTAGGTTTACTGTTTAGGGATAGTGCTAGGATGCGGGTTAGTGTTTAGGAATAGTGTTAGGGTTAGGGTTACTGTTTAACTATAATGTTAGGGTTATGATTAGTGTTTAAGGATAGTGTTAGGGATAAAGTTAGGGTTTAGGAATAGGGTTACGGTTATGGTTACTGTTTAGGGATAGTGTTGGGGTTAGGGTTAGGGTTAGGGTTACAGTTTACGGATATTGTTGCGGTTAGGGTTATCATTTAGGGATAGTGCTAAGGCTAGGGTTAGGATTTAAGGATAGTGTTTGGATTTAGTGTTAGGGTTTTTGACAGTGTTAGGGTTAGAGATAGGGTTTAAGAATAGGGTTAGGATTAGGGTTACTGTTAAGGGATAGTGCTAGGGTTAGGGTAAGCCTTTAGGGCTAATGTTAGGCTTAGGGTTACTGTTTTTGGATAGTGTTAGTGTTAGGGTGATGGTTTAAGGACAGTGTTAGCGTTTTGGTTAGTGTTAGGGTTTAAGGATAGGTTAGGGTTAGGGTTACGGTTGAGGGCTAGTGTTAGGGTTAGGGCTAGGGGTGAGGGATAGTTTTTGGTTAGGGTTATGGTTTAGGGATAGTGTTAGGGTTAGGCTTAGGGTTTAGGGCTAGTGTTAGGGTTCAGGTTACTGTTTTAAGATTGTGCTATGGTTAGGGTTAGTGTATAAGGATAGTGTTAGGGATGGTGTTAGAGATAGTTTTAGGGTTAGGCTTATGGTTTAGGAATAGGATTAGGATTAGGGTTTTTTTTAGGGATCGTGCTATGGTTAGGGTTAGGGTTTAAGGCTAGTGTTAGGGATAGGGTTACTGTTTAAGATTAGTGATAGGTTTAGGTTTAGGGTTTAATGATACTTTTAGGGTTAGGGTTAAAGTTTCTTGATAGTGCTAGGGTTAGGGTTATGGTTTAAGGATGGTGTTAGGGTTACAAATAGGGATATGGTTTAGAGATAGTGTTAGGGTTAGGGTAATGGTATACGGATACTGTTATGTATAGGGCTACGGTTTAGGGATAGTGCTAGGATTAGGATTAGGCTTTAGGTCTAGTGTTAGGGTTAGGGTTACTGTTTAAGGATAGTGCTAGGGTTAGGGTTAGGGTTTAGGAATAGGATTAGGGTGAGGGTTACAGTTTAAGGTTAATGCTAGAGTTAGGGTTAGGGTTTAAGGATAGTGTGAGGGTTAGGGTTACTGTTTAGGGATACTGCTAGAGTTAGGGTTAAGTTTTAGGGCTAGTGTTAGGGTTAGGGTTACTGTTTAAGGATAGTGCTAGGGTTATGGTTAGGGTTTAAGGATAGTGTTAGGGTTAGGGTTAGGGTTTAGGGAGGATGTTAGGGTTAGGTTTACAGTTTACGGATACTGTTAAGCTTAGGGTTACTGTTTCGGATAGTGCTATGTTTAGGGTTAGGGTTTAAGTGTAGTGTTCTGGTTAGGGTTAGCGTTTAGGCATAGTGTTAGGAATAAGGTTATGGTTTAGGTATAGGGTTAGGGTTAGGGTTACTGTTTAGGGTTAGTGCTAGGGTTTGTGTTAGGCTTTAGGGCTAGTGTTAGGTTTAGGGTTACTGTTTAAGGATAGTGCTAGGGTTAGGGTTAGTGTTTAAGGATAGTTTTAGGGTTAGGGTTAGGTTTGAAATATAGTGTTAGGGTTAGGGTTACGGTTCAGGGATAGAGATAGGGTTAGGATTACATTTTTGAGATATTGCTATGGTTAGGGTCAGAGTTTAGGAATAGTGTTAGCGTTAGCGTTACTGTTTAAGGATATTGCTAGGGTTAGGGTTAGGGTTTAAGGAGAGTGTTCGGATTAGTGTTACGGTTTAGGGATAGTGTTTGTGTTAGAGTTAGGGTTTAGGAATGTGGTAATGGTTAGGGTTAATCTTTAGGGATAGTGCTAGGGATAGGATTAGGGTTTAGGGCTAGTGTTATGGTTAGGGTTAATGTTTAAGGATAGTGCTAGGGTAAGGGTTAGGGTTTAAAGATAGTGTTACGGTTACGGTTAGAGTTAGGGTTTAAGGATAGTGTTAGGGTTAGGGTTAGGGTTGAGGGCTAGTGTTAGGGTTAAGGTTACTGTTTAAGGATAGTGCTAGGGTTAGGGTTAAGGTTTAAGGATAGTGTTAGGGTTTGGGTTAGGTTAGGGTTTAGGGATAGTGTTAGTGTTAGGGTTATGGTTTACGGATATTATTTGCGTTAGGCTTACGGTTTAGGGATAGTGCTTGGTTATGATTAGGGTTTAAGAATAGTGTTAGGGTTAGGGTTAGGGTTTGGTATAGTGTTAGTGTTAGGGTTAGGGTTTAGGGATAGGGTTTAGTTAGGGTTATTGTTTAAGGATAATGCTAGGGTTGGGGTTAGGCTTTAGGGCTAGAGTTAGGGTTAGGATTACTGTGTTAGGATAGTGCTAGGGTTAAGGTTAGGGTTTAAGGATATTTTTAGGGTTAGGGTTAGTGTTAGGATTAAAATATAGTGTTAAGGTTAGGGTTACGGTTGAGTCATATTGTTAGGGTTAGGGTCTAGGAATAGTGTTAGGATTAGTGTTAGGGTTTAGGAATAGTGTTAGGGTTAGGATTACGGTTTAGGGATAGTGTTAGGGTTAGGGTTACTGTTTAGGGATACTGCTATGGATAGGGTTAGGGTTTAAGGATAGTGTTAGGGTTAGGGTAAGAGTTAGGGTTTAGGGATAGTGTTAGGGTTAGTGTTAGGGTTAGAGATACTGTTTAGGGATAGTGCTAGGATTAGGGTTAGGATTTAGGGCTATTGTTAGGTTAAGGGTTACTGTTTAAGTATAGTGCTAGGGTTAGGGTTAGGGTTTAAGGGTAGTGTTAGGGTTAGTGTTAGAGTTAGTGTTTAAAGATAGTGTTAGGTTTAGGGTGATGGTTGACGGATAGGTTTAGGGTTAGGGTTGAGGGATACACTTAGGGTTAGGGTTTAGGGAAAGTGTTAGGGTTAGGGTTTAAGGGTAGTGTTAGGGTTAACGTTATGTTGGAGGGATAGTGTTAGTGTTAGGGTTACGGTTTTGGAATAGTGTTAGGGTTAGGTTTAGGCTTTAGGGCTAGTGTTAGGGTTAGGTTTACTGTTTTAGGATACTGCTAGGGTTAGGCTTAGGCTTTAAGGACAGTTTTATGGTGACGGTTAGGGTTGAGGGATAGTGTAAGGGTTTGGATTTAGGGCTAGTGTTTGAGTTAGGGTTACTGTTTAAAGATAGTGCTAGGGTTAGGGTTAGAGTTTAAGGATAGTGTCAGTGTTAGGTTTAGGGTTTAGGAATAGGATTAGGGTTAAGGTTACACTTTAGGGATAGTGCTAGAGTTAGGGTTAGGGTTTAGTACTAGTGTTAGTGATAGGGTTACTGTTGAAGGATAGTGCTACGGTTAGGTTTAGGGTTTATGGATTGTGTCAGGGTTAGGTTTATGTTTTAGGAATAGTATTCGGTTTAGTGTTACTCTTTAGGGATAGTGCTAAGGTTAGGGTTAGGGTTTAGGGATTGTGTCTGGGTTAGGGTTAGGGTTTAGGGATAGTTTTAGGGTTAGGGTTTTAGGATAGTGTTAGAGTTAGTGTTAGGGAGGAGGGATAGTTTTAGGCTTAGGGTTACAGTTTAAGGATAGTGTTAGGGTTGGTCTAAGGGTTTAGGGCTAGTGTTAGGGTTAGGGTTACTGTTTAAAGATACTGCTAGTGTTTGGGATAGGTTATAAGGATAGTGTTAGGGTTAGGGTTATGGTTAAGGTTTAGGGATAGATTTAGGTTTACGGTTAGGGTTTAGGAATAGGATTAGGGTTAGGGTTATTGTTTAGGGATAGTGCTAGGGTTATGGTTAGGGTTTAGGCCTAGTGTTAGGGATAGTGTTTCTGTTTAAGTTAGTGCTAGGGTTAGGTTGAGGGTTTAACGATATTGTTAGGGTTAGGGTTACAGTTTAGGGACATAGCTAGGGTTAGGGTTAGGTGTTAGGGCTAGTGTTAGGGATAGAGTTACTGTTTAAGGATAATGCTAGGGTTAGGATACTGGTTTAAGGATAGAGTTAGGGTTAGGGTTAGGGTTAGGGATAGGGTTTAGGGATAGTGTTAGGGTCAGAGTTATGGTTTACGGATATTGTTAGGGTTAGGGTTAAGGTTTAGGAATTTTGCTAGGGTTAGGGTTAGGGTTTAAGGATAGTCTTAGGGTTAGGGTTAGGGTTTGGGATAGTGATATTTTAGTGTTAGGATTTAGGAATAGGGCTTGTGTTAGGGTTACTGTTTAGGGATAGTGCTAGGGTTAGCGTTAGCCTTTAGGGCTAGTGTTAGGGTTAGGATGACTGTTTTAGGATAGTGCTATGGTTAGGGTTAGGGTTTAAGGATAGTGTTATTGAAAGGGTTAGGTTTTAAAGATAGTGTTAGGGTTAGGGTTGAGGATAGTGTTAGTGTTAGGGTTTAGGTATAGTGTTAGGATTAGGGTTAGGTTTGAGGAATAGTGTTAGGGTTAGGGATATGGTTTAGAGATAGTGTTAGGGTTAGGGTTACTCTTTCGGGATAGTGCTAGGTTTAGGGTTAGGGTTTAGGGATAGTGTTTGGCTTAGGGTTACTGTTTAATGATAGTGCTAGGGTTATGGTTAGGTTTTAAGAATAGGGTTAGGGTAGGGTAAGGGTTACAGTTTTACGATAGTGCTAGGGTTACGGTTAGGTTTTAGGGCTAGTGTTAGGGTTAGGTTTACTGTTTAAGGATATTGCTAGGGTTAGTGTTATGGTTTAATTATAATGTTTGGATTAGGGTTAGGGTTAGGGTTTAGGGATACTGTTAGGGTTAGGGTTACGGTTTAAGTATACTCTTAGGGTTAGGTTTATGGTTTATGGATAGTGCTAGGGTTAGGTTTTGGCTTTAGGGCTATTGTTATGGTTAGTGTTACTGTTTATGGATAGTGGTATGGTTAGGGTTAGGGTTTAAGGATAGTGTTAGGGATAGAGTTTAAGGATAGTGTTAGGGTTAGAGTTAGTGTTGAGGGATAGATTTAGGGTTTGGTTTTAGGGATACTCTTAAGGTTAAGGTTTAGGGATAGTGTTAGGGTTAGGGTTAGGGTTGAGGGATAGTGTTAGCGTTAGGGGTTAGGGATAGTTTTTGAATTAGTGATAGGGTTGAGCAATATTGTTAGGGTTTCGGTTAGTGTTTTCGGATAGTGTTAGTGTTATGGTTAATGTTTAAGGATGGTGCTAGTGTTAGGGTTAGTTTTTAAGGATAGTGTTAGGGTTAGGGTTAAGGTTTAGGTATAGGGTTAGGGTTACAGTTTAGGGATAGTGCTATTGTTACGGTTAGGGTTTAGGGCTAGTGTTAGGGTTAGAGTTACTGTTTGAGGATAGTGCTAGGTTTAGGGTTAGGGTTTAAGGATAGTGTTAGGGTAAGGGTTATGGTTGAGGGATAGTGATAGGGTCAGGGTTTAGGGATAGTCTTAGAGTGAGGGTTTAGGGATAGTTTTAAGGTTAGGGTTTAAGGATAGTGTTAGGGTTAGGGTTACAGTTTAGGGATAGTGTTAAGGTTAGGGTTACTCTTTAAGGATAGTGCTAGGGTTAGGGTTAAGGGTTTAAGGATAGTTTTAGGGTTGGGGTAGTGTTTAGAGACAGTGTTAGGGTTAGGGTTAGATTTTACGAATAGGGTTAGTTTTAGGGTTACTGTTTAGGGATAGTTTTTGAGTTAGGTTTATATTTTAAGGATAGTGTTAGGGTTAGTGATAGGGTTTAAGGATAGTGTTAGGGTTAGGTTTAGGGTTGACGGATATTGTTAGGGTTAGGGTTATGGTTTAGTGATAGTGTTAGGGTTAGGATTACTGTTTAGTGATAGTGCTAGGGTTAGGGTTTTTGTTTAGGGATACTGTTAGGGTTAGGGTTATTGTATAAGGATATTGTTGGGTTAGGGTTAGGGTTTAGCACTAGTTTTAGGGTTAGGGTTCCTGTTTAAGTATAGTGCATGGCTAGAGTTAGGGTTTAAGTATAGTGTTTGGGTTAGGGTTAGAACTTAAGGATAGTGTGAGGGTTAGGGTTAGGATTGAGGGATAGTTTTAGAGGTAGGGTTATGGTTTAGAGATAATTTTAGGGTGAGAGTTATTGTTTAGGGATAATGCTAGCGTTAGAGTTAGGGTTTAGGGATACAGTTAGGGTTATGTTTTCTGTATAAGGATAGTTCCAGGGTTAGGGTTAGAGTTAAGGATAGTGTTAGGGTTATTGTTAGGGTTAGTGTTTAAGGATAGTGTTAGGGTTAGGGTTGTTTTGAGGGATAGTGTTAAGTTTAGGGTTACGTTTTAGGGATAGTGTTAGGGTTAGGCTTACTGCTGAAGGATAGTGCGAGGGTTAGGGTTAGGGTTTAAGGATAGTGTTAGGGTTCGGGTTAGGGTTTAAGGATAATGTTAGGGTTAGGGTTACTGTTTAGGGATAGTGCTAGGGTTAGGGTTAGCGTTTAGGGATTGTGTTAGGTTTAGGGTTACAGTTTAAGGATAGTGCTATTTTTGAGGTATGGGTTTAAAAATAGTGTTTGGGTAAGGATTAGGATTTAGGGATAGTGTTAGGGTTAGGGTTAGGGTTTCGGAATAGGGTTAGGGTTAGGGTTACTGTTTAGGGATAGTGCTAGGGTTAGGGTTAGCGTTTAGGGCTAGTGATAGGGATACGGTTACTGTTTATGGATAGTGCTAGGGTTAGGGTTAGGGTTTAAGGTTAGTTTCAGTGTTATGGTTAAATTTAGGGTTTAAGGATAGCGTTAGGTTTAGGGTTAGAGTTGAGGGATAGAGTGAGGGTTAGGGTTAATGTTTAGGGATAGTGCTAGGGTTAGGGTTAGGGTTTAAGGATAGTGTTAGGGTTTGGGTTACAGTTTAGGGGTAGTGCTAGGGTTAGGGTTAGGTTTTAGAGCTAGTGTTAGAGTTAAGGTTACTGTTTAAGGATAGTCCTAGGGTTAGGGTTACTGTTTAAGGATAGTTCTAGGTTAGGGTTTATGTATAGTGTAAGTGTTAGTGTTACGGTTACTCTTTGGTGCTAATGCTAAGGTTAGGTTTAGGGTTTAAAGATAGTGTTAGGCATAGGGTACGTGTTAGGGTTTAATGATAGTGCAAGGGTTAGGGTTAGTTTTGAGGATTAGTGTTACGGTCAGGCTTTAGGGATAGTCATAGGGTGAGGGTTTTCTTATAGTTTTAGGGTTAGGGCTTAAGGAAAGTGTTAGCGTTAGGTTGGAGGTCTAGTGTTAGGGTTAGGGTTAAAGTTTAGGAATAGTGTTAGGAGTAGGGTTACTGTTAGCGATAGTGCTAAGGTTAGGGTTAGGGTTTAGGGACTGTGTACGGGATAGGGTTAGGATTTAGGGAAAGTTTCACGGTTGGGGTTACGGTTTATGGATAGTGTAATGATTAAGGTTAGGGTTTAGGGATAGTGTTAGGGATAGGGTTAGTGTTTAGGAATAGGGTTAGGGTTAGGCTTACAGTTTATGGATAGTGCTAGGGTTAGTGTTAGGTTTTAGGGCTTGTGTTAGTGTATGGTTATTGTTTAAGGTAGTCCTAGTGTTAGAGTTAGGGTTTAAGGATAGTGTTATGCTGAGAGTTAGGGTTTAAGGATTGTGTTAGGGTTAGGGTTTAAGGATAGTGTTAGAGTTCGGGTTAGGGTTGAGGGATAGTTTTAGGGTTAGGGTTACAGTTTAGAGATAGTGCTAGTGTTAGGGTTTGAGTTTAGGGATAGTGTTAGGTTTAGGGTTACAGTTTAGAGATAGTGCTAGGGTTAGGGTTTGAGTTTAGGGATAGTGTTAGGGTTAGGGTTAGGGTTTAGTGATAGGGTTAGGTTTAGGGTTTAAGAATAGTGTTAGAGTTAGGGTTAGGGTTGAGGGATAGTTTTAGGGTTAGGGTTACGGTTTATGGATAGTGTTAGGGTTAGGGTTAAGGTTTAGGGATAGTGCTAGGGTTAGTGTTAGTGTTTAAGGATGGTGTTAGTGTTAGGGTTAGGTTTTGGGATAGTGTTTGTTATAGGGTTAGGGTTTAGGAATAGGATTAAGTTTAGGGCAAGGGTTATGGTTTAAGAATTTTTTTTAGGGTTAGGTTTTGGGTTGAAGGATAGTTTTAGGGATAGAGTTTAGGGATAGTCTTAGGGTTTGGGTTTAGGGACTGTGTTAGGGTTAGGGTTATTGTTAAGGGATAGTGTTAAGGTTAGGGTTATGGATTAAAAATAGTGTTAGGGTTAGGGTTTCTGTTTAGGGATATTGCTAGGGTTAGGGTTAGAGTTTAAGGATACTGTTGGGGTTAGGGTTAGGGTTGAGGTATACGGTTAGGGTTAGGGTTAGGGTTTACCAATAGGGTTTGGGTTAGTCTTACTGTTTAGGGATAGTGCTAGGGTCAGAGTTAGGTTTTAGGGCTAGTGTTAGGGATAGGGGTACTGTTTAAGGATAGTGCTAGGGTTAGGGTTATGGTTTAAGGATAGTTTTAGGGTTAGGGTTAGAGTTAGTCTTTAAGGATAGTCTTGGGGTTAGGGTTAGGTTTGAGGGATAGCATTAGGGTTAGGGTTATGGTTGATGGATACTGTAAGGGTTGGGGTTACTGTTTAGGGATAGTTCTAGGGTTAGGTTAGGGTTTAAGGATAGTGTTATCGTTAGGGTTACTGTTTAAGAATAGTACTAGGGATAGGGTTAGGGTTTAAGGATAGTGTTAGAGTTAGGGTTAGTGTTAGGGTTTAAGGATTGTCTTAGGGTTAGGGTGAGGGTTTAGGGATAGTGTTAGCGTGAGGGTTTAATGATAGTGTTAGGGTTACAGTTAGGTTGGAGGGATAATGTTAGTGATAGGGTGACTGTTTATGGATATTGTTAGGGTTAGGGTTGTGGTTTAGGGATAGTGCTAGGGTTAGGGTTAGGATGTAAGGACAGTGTTAGGGTTAGGGTTTATGAATAGGATTAGTGTTAGTGTTACTGTTTAGGGATAGTGCTAGGTTTCATGTTAGGGTTTGGGGCTAGTGTTAGGGATAGGGTAACTGTTTAAGGATAGTGCTAGTGTTAGGGTGAGGGTTTAAGGATAGTGTTAGGGTTAGGGTTTCTGTTAAAGGAGAGTGCTAGGGTTAGGGTTATGGTTTAAGGATAGTGTTAGTGTTAGGGTTAGCATTAGGGTTTAGGGATAGTGTCAGGGTTAGGGTTACGGTTTAGGGATTGTGCTAGTGTTAGGGTTATGGTATAAGGATAGTGTTAGGGTTAGGGTTAGGGTTTGCGATAGTGTTAGGGTTAGAGTTAGGGTTTAGGAATAGGGTTAGGGTTTGGGTTACTGTTTAGGGATAGTGTTAGGTTTAGGGTTAGATTTAGGGTTTAAGGATAGTGTTTGGGTTAGGTTTAGGATGGGGGATAGTGTGAGGGTTAGGGTTACTGTATAGGGATAGTGTTAGTGTTAGTGTTACTGTTTAGGGGTGGTGCTAGGGTTAGGGTTATAGTTTAGGAATAGTGTTAGGGTTAGGGTTACTGTTTAAGGATAGTGCTAGGATTAGGGTTAGTGTCTAAGGATAGTATTAGGTTTAGGGTTAGACTTAGGGTTTAAGGATAGTGTTAGGGTTTGGGTTAGAGTTGAGGGATTGTGTTAGGGTTAGAGTTACTGTTTACGGATACTGTTAAGGTAGCGGTTACTGTTTACGGATAGTGCTAGGGTTAGGGTTAGAGTTAGTGATTAAGGATAATGTTAGTGTTAGTGTTGAGGTTTAAGGATAGTATTAGGATTAGGGTTAGGGTTTAAGGATAGTGTTAGGGTTAGTTTTAGGGTTATGGTTTAGGAATAGAATTAGGGTTAGTAATAGTGTTTATGGTAGGTGTTAGGGTTAGGATTAGGGTTTAGGGCTAGTGTTAGGGATAGGGTTACTGTTTAAGGATAGTGCTTGGGTTAGGTTTAGGGTTTAAGGATAGTGTTAGGGTTAGGGTTACAGTTTAGGGATAGTGCTAGAGTTAGGGTTAGGTTTTAGGGCTAGTGTTAAGGTTAGGCTTACTGTTTAAGGACAGTGCTAGGGTTAGAGTTAGGGTTAGGGTTAAGGTTTAGGTATAGTCTTATGGTTAGTGTTAGGGTTTAGTCATAAGATTAGGGTTAGTATTACTGTTTAGGGTAAGTGCTAGGGTTAGGGTTAGGGTTTAGTGCTAGTGTTAGGATAGATTTATTGTTTAATGGTAGTGCTAGGGTTAAGGTTAGGGTTTAAGGATAATGTTAGGGTTGGGGTTACTGTTTAGGGATAGTGCTAGGGTTAGGGTTAGGGTTGAGGGATAATGATAGTGGTAAGGTTTAGGGATAGTGTTAGGATGATTGTTAGGGGTGATGAATAGTGTTAGGGTTAGGGTTATGGTTTAGGTATAGTGTAAGTGTTAGGGTTACCGTTTAGGGATAGTGCTAGGATTGGGGTTAGCGTTTAGAGACAGTTTTAGGATTAAGGTTACTGTTAAAGGATAGTAATAGTGTTAAGGTTAGGGTTTAGGAATAGTGTTTGGGTTAGGGTTACTGTTACAGTTTACCCTAACCCTAACCCTAACCCTAACCCTAACCCTAGCACTATCGTTAAGGAGTAACCCTAAACCTAGCACTAGCCCTAAACCCTAACCCTAACCCTAACAGTATCCTTAAACCGTAACCCTAACCCTAAAACTATCCCTCAACCCTAACCCTAACTCTAACACTATCCTTAAACCCTAAACCTAACCCTATCTCTAAACCTTAACCCTAACCTTAACACTATCCCTAAACCCTAACCTTAACACTATCCCTAAACCCTAACCTTAGCATTATCACTAACGCTGTCCTTAAACCCTAACTCTAACCCTAACTCTAAACACTAACCCTAACCCTTACAATATTCCTCCTACCTAACCCTAACCCTAACATGATCCTTAAATCCTAACACTAAAACTAACTCAAAATCCTCACCCTAAGACTATCCCTAAACTCTGACCGTAACACTTTCCCTCAACCCTAACCCTAACCCTAACATTATACTTAAACCCTAACACTAACCCAAACCCTAAAACTATCCTTAAACCCTGAGCCAAACCCTAGCACTATACCTAAACAGTAACCCTAAATGTAAACATATCCCTAAACCCAAACCCTAACCCTAACACTAACACTAAACCGTAACCCTAATCATAACACTATCCTTAAACCCTAACCCTAACCGTAGCACTATCTTTAAACAGCAACCCTCACCCTAACACTATCCCTAAACTCAAACCCTAACCCTAGCACTATCTCTAAACTGTAACCCTAACCCTAAAACTATCCCTCAACCCTAAACCTAAATCTAACACTATCCTTAAGCCCTAACCCTAACACAATCCTTAAACCCTAACCCTCATCATAACACTATCCTTAAACCCTAACCCTAACACTAGCACTACCTTAAACAGTAACCTTACACTAACACAAGCCCTAAAACCTAACACTAACCCTAGCACTATCCATAAACTGTAAGCCTAACCCTAACCCTATTCCTAAACCCTAACCCTATCCCTAACACTATTACTAAATACTAACCTTAATCATTGCAATATCCATAAACCGTAACCCTAACCGTGAAACTTTCCCTAAATCCTAACCCTATCCCTGACACAATCCCTAAACCCTAACCCTAACCTTAGCACTATCGCTAACAGTAAACCTACCCCTAACACTATCCCTAAACTTTATCCCTAACCCTAACACTAGACCTCCAACCTAACGCTAACACTTTCCTTAAGCCCTAACCCTAAAACTATAAGAAAACCCTCACCCTATGACTATCCCTAAAGCCTGACCGTAACACTAATCCTCAAACCTAACCCTAACCCCTGCACTATCATTAAACCCTAACACGAACCCTATGCCTAACACTATCTTTAAACCCTAAACCTAACCCTAGCATTAGCACTAAAGAGTAACCCTAACCCTAACACTTACACTATACATAAACCCTAACCTAGAACTATCCTTAAACAGTAACCCAAACCCTAACACTATCCTTAAACCCTAACCCTAACACTAGCACTATCCCTAAACATTAACCCTAACCCTCACTCTATCCCTCAACTCTAACCCTAAACCTAACACTATCCTTAAAACCTAAATTTAACCATGACACTAAAACTAACCTTAAACCCTAACCCTAACCCTAGCACTATCCATAAACAGTAACCCTATCCCTATCACTAGCCCTAAACGCTAACCCCAACCCTAGCATTATCCCTAAACAGTAACCCTAACCCTAACCCTATACCGAAACCCTAACCCTAACCCTAACACTATCCCTAAATCCTAACCCTAATCCAAACACTATTTTTAAACCCAAACCTCAAAAATAGCACTATCCTTAAACTGTAACCCTAAACCTAACACAATCCCTAAACGCTAACCGTAACCCTAGCACTATCTCTAATCAGTAACCCTAACCCTAACCCTATTCCTAAACACAAATCCTAACCCTAATACTGTCCCAAAACCCTAACCCTAACCCTAAAACGATCCTTAAACCGTAACCTTAACCCTAACCCTATTCCTAAACACTAATCCTAACCCTAACACTGTCCCTAAACCCTAACCCTAACCCGAACACTATCCTTAAACCCTAACCCTAACCTTAGCACTATCCTTAAGCAGTAGCCCTAACCCTAACACTATCCCTAAAACGTAACCCTAAACTTAACACTATCCCTCAAAACAACCCTAACCCTAACAAGATCCTTAAACACTAACCCTAACAATAACCCTAACACTATCCTTAACCCTAACCCTAACCCTGGAACTATCCTTATATAGAAAACATAACCCTAACAGTATCCCTAAACCCTAACTGTAACCCTAGCATTATCCCTAAACAATAACTCTCACCCTAAAATTATCTATAAACCATAACCCTACCTCTAAAACTATCCCTCAATCCTAAACCTAACCCTCACACTATCCTTAAGCCCTAACCCTAACCCAAACACTATACTTAAACACTAACTCTACACTTGCACTATACTTAAACAGGAACCCTAACCCTAACACTAGCACTAAACCCTAACCCTAACCCAACAATATCCTTATACAATAACCCTAACCCTAACAGCATCCCTAAACCAAAACCCTAACCCTAGCACTATCACTAAACAGTAATCCTATGCTGAGGGTTAGGGTTTAAGGATTGTGTTAGGGTTAGGGTTTAAGGATAGTGTTAGAGTTCGGGTTAGGGTTGAGGGATAGTTTTAGGGTTAGGGTTACAGTTTAGAGATAGTGCTGGTGTTAGGGTTTGAGTTTAGGGATAGTTTTGGGTTTAGGGTTACAGTTTAGAGATAGTGCTAGGGTTAGGGTTTGAGTTTAGGGATAGTGTTACGGTTAGGGTTTAGAGATAGGGTTAGGTTTAGGGTTTAAGGATAGTGTTAGAGTTAGGGTTAGGGTTGAGGGATAGTTTTAGGGTTAGGGTTACGGTTTATGGATAGTGTTAGGGTTAGGGTTAGGGTTTAGGGCTAGTGCTACGTTTAGGGTTACTCCTTATCGATAGTGCTAGGGTTAGGGTTAGTGTTAGGGTAAACAGTATCAGTAACCCTAACCCAAACACTATTCCTAAACCCTAACCTTAACTCTATTACTATCCTTTAACAGTAACCTTAATCCTAAAACTGTCTCTAAACCCTAACTCTAATCCTAGCACTATCCCTAAACGGTAACCCTAACACTTACACTATACCTAAACCATAACCCTAACCCTAACACTATTCATCACCCCTAACAATCATCCTAACACTATCCCTAAACCTTACCACTAACATTATCCCTCAACCCTAACCCTAACCGTAGCACTATCCCTAAACAGTAACCCAAACCCTAACAGTATCCTTAAACCCTAACCCTAACCCTAGCACTACCCTTAAACAGTCAATCTATCCTAACACTAGCACTAAACCCTAACCCTAACCCTAGCACTTACCCTAAACAGTAACCCTAACCCTAATCTTATACATAAACCCTAACACTAACCATAAGACTATACCTACACCTTAACCCTAACCCTAACTCTAACCCTAGCACTGTCCTTAAACAGTAACCCTAACCTTAACACTAGCCCTAAACCTAACCCTAACCCTAGCACTATCCCTAAACTGTAACCCTCACCCTAAACCTAGCCCTAAACCCTAATCCTAACCCTAACACTAACCATAAACACTATTCCTAACCCTTATTCTATTCCTAAACCATAACCCTAAACCTAACCCTAACACTATCCTTAAACCCTCACCTTAAGACTATCCCTAAATCCAAACCCTAACCCTATCCTTCAACTAAAACCCTAACCGAAACACAATCCTTAAACCCTAACCCTAACCCTATACCTAACACTAACCCTAACACTATCCTTAAACCTTAACCCTAACACTATCCTGAAACAGTAATCCTAACCCTAACATTAGCCCTAAAGTCTAACTATAACCATAGCCCTATCCCTAAACCATAACCTTAACACTAACAATATCCGTAAACAGTAACCCTCACCCGGACACTATCCCTACACTCTAACCCTAGTCCTAACCCTAACACTATCCTTAAACCATAACCCTAAAACTAGCACTATCCTTAAACAGATACCCTAACCCTAACACTATCCCTCTACCCTAACCCTAACACAAACTATCCTTAAACAGTAACCCTAACCCTAATATTATCCCTAAACAGTAACCCTAACAGTAGCACTATCCCAAAACAGTAACCCTAACTGTAAAATTATCCCTAAACCGTTACACGAACCCTAACACTATACCTCAACCCTAACCCTAACCCTAACACAATCCTTAAACCCTAACCCTAACCCTAGCACTGTCCTTAAACAGTAACCCTAACCCTAACACTATCTCTAAACCCTAACACTAACCCTACCACTATCTCTACACAGAAACCCTAACCCTAGCACTATTCCTAAACAGTAACCAGTAACCCTAACACTAACCCTATTCCTAAACCCTAACCCTAAGCCTAACACTACCACGAAGCCCTAATCATAACCCTAACACTACCCATAAGCACTAAACCTAACCCTAACCCTAACACTATCCCTAAACGGTAACACTAACCCTAACACTATTCCTCAACCCTAACACTAATTCTAACATTGTCCCTAAACCCTAACCCTAACACTATCCCTCAACCCTAACCCTAACATTATCCTTAAACCCTAACCCTAACCCTAACACTATCTTTAAACCCTAACACTAACACTATCCTTAAACACTAACTCTAACCTTAACCCTAGCACTATCCGTAAACAGTAACCGCTACCTTAACAGTATCCGTAAACAGTAACTCTAACCCTAACACAATCCCTCAACTCTAACCCAAACCCTAACACTATCCTTAAACCCTAAGTCTAACCCTAAACCTAACACTATCCTTAGACACTAACCCTAATCCTAGCACTATCCTTAAACAGTAACCCTAACCCTAACACTATTCCTAAACTATAACCCTAACCCTAGCACCACCCCTAAACAGTAACACTAACCCTAACACTATCCCTATACAGTAACCCGAACCTCACACTATCCCCCATCCTAAACCTCACCCAAACACTATCCTTAAACCCTAAATCTAACCCTAAACTTAACACTATCCCTAAACAGTAACCCAAACCCTAACCCTATTCCTAAACCCTAACTCTAACCCTAACACTATCGCAAACCCTAACCCTAACCCTAACACTATCCTTATACCATAACCCTAACTCTAGCACAATCCCTAAACTGTAACCCTAACCCTGACACTATCCCTAAACCCTAATGCTAACCCTAACACTAACACTATCCTTAAACCATAACCCTAACCCTAGCACTCTCCTTAAACAGAAACCCTAACCCTAACACTATTCTTAAACCCTCACTCTAACCCTAGCACTATCCTTACACAGCTACCCTATCCCTAACACTAGTCCTAAACCCTAACAGGAAACATAGCACTATCCCTAAACAGTAACACTAACACTAATTCTATTCATAAACCCTAACCCTAACACTATCTTTATGCCCTAACCCTAACCCTAGCACTATCCCTAAACCACAACCGTAACCCTAACAATATCCATAAACAGTCACCCTATCACTAACATTATCCCTCCAACTTAACCGTAACCCTAACACTATCATTAAACCCTCACGCAAACACTATCCCTAAACCCTCACCCTAACCCTAAGACAATCCTTAAACCCTAACACTAACCCTAACTCTAACACTATCCTTAAACCCTAACCCTATCCCTAGTACTATTCTTAAACAGTAACCCTAACCCTAACACTATTCTTAAACCCTAACCCTAACCCTACAACTATCCCTAAACAGTAACCCCAACCCTAACACTATCCATAAACCGTAACCCTAACCCCACGACTATCCTTAAAGACTAACACTAACCCTAACCCTAAAACTATCCTTAAACCATAACCCTAACCCTAGCACTATCCTTAAACAGTAACCCTATCACTAACACTAGACTTAAAACCTAACCCTAACCCTAGCACTATCCCTAAACAGTAACACTAACCCTAACCCTATTCGTAAACCCTAACCCTAATCCTAACCATATACCTCAACCCTAACCCTAACCCCAACAGTATCCTTAAACCCTAACCCTAACTCTAGCACTATACTTAAACAGTAACCCAGACACTAACACTCTCCCTAAACTCTACCCCTAACCCTAGCACTATCCCTAAACAGAAACCCTAACCCTAACACTATTTTTAAACCATAACCCTAACCTTAACACTATCCCTTAACACTAAACCTAACCCTAACACAGTCCCTAAACCCAAACCCTAAGACTATTCCCAAATGCTATCCCTAAAACTATACCTCAACCCAAAACCTAACCCTAAAAAAATCCTTAAACCCTAACCCTTGCCTAACCTTAATTGTATTCCTAAACCCTAACCCTATAACGAACACTATCCCAAAACCTAACCCTACACTAACACCATCCTTAAACACTAACCCTAACCCTGGCACTATCCCTAAACCGTAACCATAACCCTAACAGTATCCCTAAACAGTAATCCTAACCGAAACACTATCCCTCCAACCTATCTATAACCCTAACACTATCCTTAAGACATAAACTTAAAATTATCCCTAAACCCTCACCTTAAGAATATCCCTAAACAGTAACCCTAACCGAAACACTATCCCTCCAACCTAATCCTAAACCTATCCTTAAGCCCTAAACTTAAAATTATCCCTAAACCCTCACCTTAAGACTATCCCTAAATCCGGACCCTAACACTATCCCTCAACCCTAACCCCAACCCTAACACTATCCTTAAACCATAACACTAACCCTAACCCTAACACTATACTTAAGCCCTAACCCTAACCCTAGCACTATCCTTAAACAGTAATCTTAACCCTAACACTCGCCCTAAAGCCAAACCCTAACGCTAGCACTATCCCTAAACAACTTCCCTAACCCTAATCTTATTCCTAAACCCTAACCCTAACACTAACACTACCCCTAAACCCTAACCCAAAACCTAACACTGTCCTTAAACCCTAACCCTAAAACTATCCCCAAACCTTCACCCTAACCCTAACACTATACCTAAATCCTAACCCTAACCCTAAACCTATCCTTAATCAGTATCCCTAACAGTGACAATTTCCCTAAACCCTAACCGTAACCCTTAAACAATCCCTAAACCATAACCCTAACCCTAGCACTATCACTAAACAGTAAACCTCACCCTAACACTATCCCTAAACAGTAACCCTATCCGTAACTCTTTCCACCTAACCTAACCCTAACCCTAACACTATCCTTAAGCCCTAAACTTGAAACTATCCCTAAACGCTCACCTTAAGACTATCCCTAAACACGGACCCTAACAATATCCCTCAACCCTAACCCAACCCTAACATAATCCTTAAACGGTAACACTAACCCTAACCCTAACACTATGCTTAAACCCAAAACCTAACCCTAGCACTATCCTTAAACAGTTACCTTAACCCTAACACTTGCCCTAAAGCAAAACCCTAACACTAGCAATATCCCTAAATAGTAACACTAACCCTACCCATATTACTAAACCCTAACCCTAATGCTAACACTACCCCAAACCCTAACCCTAACCCTAACACTATCCTTAAACACCAACCCTAACCCTAGCACTATCCCTAAAATTAACCCTAACCCTAACAGTATCCACAAACCGTAATCCTAAACCTAACACTATCCCTCAACCCAAACCCTAACCCTAATAAAATCCCTAAACACTAACTCTAACCCTTACCCAAACAATATCCTTAAAATCTAACCCGAACCCTAGCACTATCCTTAAACAATAACCCTCATCCTAACACTAGACCTAAACCCTAACCCTAACCCTAGTACTATCCCTAAACAGTAACCCTAACACTAACCTTATACCTAAACCCTAACCCTAACCCTAACACAATCCCTAAACCCTATCCCTAACCCTAACCCTAACACTATCCTTAAACTCTAATCCTAAACCTAGCACTATCCTTAAACAGTAAGCCTAACCCTAACACTATCCCTAAACCCTAACCCTAAAACTAAAATTATTCCTCAACCCTAAAACTAATCCAAACACTATCCCTAAACCATAACCCTAATACTTTTCCTCAACCCTAACCCTAACCCTAACACTATCCCTAAACCCTAACCCTAAGAGTATCCCTAAACCGTAACCCTAAATCTATCCCTCAAAACTAACTCTAACCCTAACACTATCCTTAAACTCTCACCCTAACCCTAACCCTAACACTATCCTTAAACCCTAACCCTAAACCTAGCACTATCTTTAAATAGTAACCCTAACACTAACACTAGCCCTAAAGCCTAACCCTAAATCTAGCACTATCCCTAAACCATAACCGAAACCCTAACATTATCCATAAACCATAACCCTAACCCTCACACTATCCCTAAGCACTAACCCTAACCCTAACACTAACACTATCCTTAAAACATAAGAATAACCCGAGCACTATTCTTAATCAGTAACCATAACCATAACACTAGCCCTAAACACTAACCCTAACACTAGCACTATCCCTAAACAGTAACCCTATCCCTAATCCTATTCCTAAACTCTAACAGTAACCCTAACACTATCCCTAAATTCTAACCCTTACCCTAACTCTAACACTATACTTAAACCCTAACTATAACCCAACACTATCACTAAACCCTAACCCTAACCTGAACAGTATCCTTAAACCATATACATAACCCTAGCACTATCGTTAAAGAGAAACCCTAACACTAACACTATCCAAAAAACCAAACCTTAAACCTAGCACTATACTTAAACAGTAATTCTGTCCTTAAAACTAGCCATAAACACTAACCCTAACCCTAGCACATCCCTAAACAGTAACCCTATCCATAATCATATTCCTAAACCCTAACCCTAACAATAACACTATCCCAAAAACCTAACCCTAAGACTATCCCTAAGTTCTAACCCTAAGCCTATCCCTCAACCCAAACCCTAAACCTAACACAATCCTTCAACCCTAACCCTAACCCTAAACCTAACCCTAACCCTAACACTATCTTTAAACCCTAACCCTAAGACTAGCACTATACCTAAACAGTAACCATAACCCTAACACTATCCCTAAACACTAACCCTAACCCTAACACTATCCTCAAACCCTAACCCTAACACTGTCCTCAAACCCTCACCCTAACCCTAACACTATACCTAAACCCTAACCCTAACACTAAAACTATTGCTCAACTTTAACACTAATTCTAATACTATCCCAAAACCCTAACCCTAACCTATCCCTCAACCCTAACACTAACCCTAACACTATCCCTAAACCCAAGCCCTAAGTGTATACCTAAGCCGTAACCCTAAAACTATCCCTCAACACCAACTCTAACCCTAACACTATCCTTAAACTCTAACCCTAAACCTAACCCTAACACTATCCTTAAACCCTAACCCTAAACCTAGCACTATACTTAAATATTAACCCTAACACTTACCCTAGCCCGAAAGCATAACCCTAAATCTAGCACTATCCCTAAACCGTAACCCTAACCCTAACACTATCCCTAAGCCCTAACCCTAACCCTAACACTATCCTTAAAGCATAAGAATAACCCTCACTCTATTCTTAAACAGTAACCATAAAACTAACACTAGCCATAAACACTAACTCTAACACTAGCACTATCCCTAAACAGTAACCCTATCCCTAATCCTATTCCTAAACTCTAACCCTAACCCTAACACTATCCCTAAATTCTAACCCTTACCCTAACTCTAACACATTACTTAAATGCTACCCCTAATCCTAGCAATATCTTTAAACAGTAACCCTAACTCGAACACAAGCCCTAAACTGTAATCCTAACACTAACACTATCCCTAAACCATAACCCTAACCCGAAAATTATCCCTCAACCCTAACCCTAACCCTATCCCTAAACCCTAACGCTAACCCTAACACTATCCTTAAACCGTACCTTAATCTTAGCTAACGCAAACGCTAATGCTAACGCTAACGCAAACTCTAACGAAAACGCAAACGCCAACTCTAATGCCACCGGAAACGCTAACGCTAACGCAAACGCTAACACTAACACTAACGCAAACGCAAACAAAACGTTAACGCAAACGCTAACGCTAACGCAAATGCTTATGCTAACGCCAACGCAAAGCCTAACACTAACACAAACGCTAACGCAAAGCTAACGCAAACGCTAACGCCAACACTCATGCAAACGCTAATGCAAACGCTAGCGCTAACGCTATCGCAAACGCAAAGTCTAACGCTAACGCAAACGGAAACGCTAACACTAAGCAAACCCTAACGCAAACGCTAACGCTAACGCAAACGCAAACGCTAACGCTAACGCAAGCGCTAACGCTAACACAAATGCTAACGCTAACGCAAGCATAAACGCATATGCAAACGCTATAGCAAAGGCTAAAGCAAACGCTAACCGCTAACATATATGCAAACACAAGTGTAAACACTAACGTTAATGCAAACACAGATGCTAAAACGAATCTTTCTTGCCTTTTCTCCTTTTTTTTAAATTTTATTATCATAATATTGTTTAACTAAAAAATCATCCACATAAGCAAAATGTAACAGTAATATCACACACAGTTGTTTCAACATGATGTCCTGATAAGAAAATAAAAATAAAGATGTGATGTGAAATAAAAACAAATCTTTTCCAGCTATCCAGCTATCCTCCCTATAATGCTGTTTCTTATGC
Source organism: Tupaia tana (assembly GCA_026018925.1). Lineage (NCBI taxonomy): Eukaryota > Metazoa > Chordata > Mammalia > Scandentia > Tupaiidae > Tupaia > Tupaia tana. The sequence goes on along the minus strand of JAKSZU010000530.1, from coordinate 50,245 downwards.
ATCCTTCCAGAGAAAATTGTTTATACAAAAGCAAGCACATGTGTATAGTCTATGTTTTTGCTCTTGAGGAAGCGATTTTAAATCGAGATGAGGGAAGACTTCTAATTTAGTCTAAAACTTGAATGATAAGAAGGTACCCAGCCAGATAAAGATTCCCAGAGCAGCAGCTTCTAGGCTGTGGGAACAACTAGCATAGAGGCCCTAACATAGAGCTGACAAGGCAGGTCCTAAGATGGAAGGCCTATATGTTCAGGGCACACTGGGAAAGAAGATGGCGATTTGAGATAAGTTGAAGAGAAATTAGGAAGATTCTCCTTTTTTTGGAGAGGTTTTCACTATAGGGCTCATGTGCTTGCCAGACAGACAGAGAGAGACAGAGAGATAGAAAGCGAGAAATCACCCCCCAGGGGGGGATGGCCACACCGCAATCCCTTCTCCTCCGTTCTCCTCTTGGGATCTTGGGCACACATGCACATGTGCCCGGCATGAGTTTTACGCCACCAGGTCCGGGACATGAACCGCGGTCGACTACGTTTGAGTCCAGTGACATAGCCATTACGCTAACTGCTGGTCCTGGAAGATTCTCCTTTTAAAAGCTCTATAAGTATCCATATATCCCTGCTTCTGAGTTTCCACCCTGGGGTGGGAGGGAAGTCATTCCTCGTATCTAACACTAGTCTTACTTGGTATTCTTTGGAGTCTTAAAGAGGAGCCAGTCTGTCTTTTAACGACAGAATCCATTCGTATATACCGGTATATGTTTGTATGAGCATGGAGAAATTATGGAGCAAGACGAGGATATATAGAAGGGGTTTGAGGGTAATATAAATACCATTTCTAAAAGCAGTCCTTCTATCAGAATTCACCATTGAGGAGCTAACAGCTTTTTAAAGATGATGACATCAACCTGAATTGAGCAGATAGATCCTTTCCTGATGGCAAGACCATGAAGAATAACTAATTCTATACCCAGAACTTTGCAAAATATATGCAATTCTCAATATATGCAATAGCTGTGTGGTTAGACATTTCCAAAAAGCTTTTTATTCTTCTGAGTTTATTTTATTTCCTCTATGGGGGAGCATTTCCAATACACTCCCCCCCCTCATTACGAGAGAACAGCAAGCAATTCACACCATGACCCACCGCCAGCCTTAGACAGCCTGGATCATGGGCACATGTGTGTGCCCATGTATATACAGGGAGACCTCCAGATGTGGACCCAGGACCTTCTCATGTGGGCCCAGCATCTTAGAGAGTTGCATGCCCATCCCAAGCATTCTATCAGCACCTACTATTTGTTCAGTATCTTGGGGAAGGCAAGTGCAATAGAGTATGTAAAACCTATTCTGAAGGAGTTTATAATCCAGCTGAACAAGGAGAACTTGTGTGATAATGAAGAGTTAACTTAGATATTACAAACTAGTTTAGAGAAGCTAGGAACCAATATGGGCAAGAGTTGTCAATGAAGCTCTCTCAGGAAGGTCAACTGTGAGCTGAATAAAAATAATATCTAGATTTAAATGAGATAATATAAAGGTTGGCCCCAGAGCCTAGTCTTTAAGGGAGCCTGATCTCACATGACCAACTGTGGTTGGTCATGGTTCAACTGTTGACCATGACAACTTGAAAAGTATGGGGCCTTGGGACCAGCAGTCAGTGTAATGGCTATGTCGCTGGACTCCCATGTAGTTGACCCTGGTTCAAGTCCTGGATCTGGTGGCTTAAACACACTCCAGGTGTGTGTGCATGTGTGCCCAAGATCAGGAGAGGAGAATGAAGGAGAAGGGATTGCGGTGTAGCCATTCCTCCTGGAGGGTGATTTCTCTCTTTCTGTCTCTCTGTCTCTCTGTCTTTCTGTCAAGCACATGCACCCTATAGCAAAAACCTCTCCCCAAAAAAACGAAATAAAGAAAAGAAAAGGGAAACATGGGGCCTGTGGGTGTGTGCATGCCCCAAATTCTGACAGGATGGAGAAATGGAAAACAAGGATACAAGGCATGACCATGCCCCACTGGGGAGTGCTTTCTCTCTTCTGTCTCTCCGGTTAGCACATGTACCCTCTGGTATTAAAAAAAAGAGAGAAAGAGAATGTAAATAAAGAGGACAGCAATGGGCACAGTAACCACTCATAACTGACAGCTGCTTCTTCTTGTTCTTCTGTTGTTGTCCTTATTATCATTCTTCTATAACTGTTGCTACTTCCAGTTTAGAAAACACTTTCTCAGAAATTCTTTCCTTCAATAGTTACAATTCTGTGATTGGATAGGGCAGGTGTTACTGTTTCCATTTCACAGGTGAAGAAACTGAGGCTCAGGATGATTAAATAACTGAGGCTCAGGATGATTAAATACATTGCCAAGTCACAGAGCAGAAACAGAAACTCAGGTGCTCTGACTCTGCCTAGGCTTCCCTCATTGTGGGAACAGCAGCAGGGAGTTCAAGCAGGCAGAACAGCAGGAACAAGAGAAAGAGGCAGGAAGCCATGGTAAACCCAATTACATGTCAGACGCACCAGTAGTGGCTCCCTTGAAAGGAGCTTGCTCTCTCTGACTTCTCCTCCAGTGCCCATATTCCCAGATCACAGGTCCTAGCTCAGGAAAGGGGAAACATATTGGTGGATAACTGCAGCACAATAGGAAAACTGTGAGCACGAGAAATCCACCACTTCTGCAATCTCATTAGTGCTGCAGACCTACACATACATGCATCAGAACTGCATGTTGTCAGGGGTAAGTTACTAAGCCTGAGGCTCAAAATAAATTAGGCCATGTCTCAGAAAAAAACAAGATTATGCTACTCATATTAAGTATTAAGCATACGTGTAGATTAAAATGCCATCTACAGTTTTGTCGGTCACCTTTCTTTTCTTGGGACCCTGTTGAGTGGCTGGAAGGCTATCTTCTACACTCAGACCCACCAGAACACAATGGTCCCGTCCTGTCACTTCCAGAGGGGACTTGGCCAAGTTGAGCCACCTACCGATTGTCTATCAGAGCCAGGAAATAAAGTCCCGGTGGGGGGGGGAGGCTGGGGGCTTCAGTGTCTGCCATTGGAATGAGGTTGCCTTCTAGGGTTGCCCCTGGCCACCAAACTGCTTGAATGTCTGTATCTCCTCGAGGAGATGAGGAGCCAGAGACAGGAACTCAAAGGAAGGGGCGGCAGGTCCTTGAATGGTAGGATGCAGGGAGCATGTCAGTCATTGTCCTGTTTTCCTCCTCCCAGTCTCAGACCCCACTTTTTCTCTCTCTTCCTTTTTTTTATGAATTATCTATTTATTTATTTATTTAAGTCCAATTGCTGTTGTTGTTATTATTATTTTTTAATTTGACCAGAGAGAGAGAGAGAAAGGAAAAGTGCAAAAGCAAGCCACCAGGTCCAAAACTGGAAGCAGGGTCGGCCATGTGGAATCCAGCAACCCTAACCACCACACCACGTGCCCATTCTAGACCCCACTTTCTTAATGAGTACAAGTGTTGTCCCCACATTGTCTTCTCTAGGGCTATAGTATCAACCCAAGATTCTACCTGAGGACAGGGAGGTTGGGGAGAATCTGTCCTGTTTAGCCTACAGCAAAAATTCTAGTACCCAATATATAACTGGCCACTTCCTGGCACACTGCATGTCCTCAAATGTTTAACACTAGTTCATCTTATAAGCATTAATAGCCCTTTCTCCACGTAGCCTACCCTGACTTTCCCTCTGTGCACCAGGCAGGGAGAGGTGTCCCTACCCATGAAACTCTGTCTATCATAATATTCATCACTATTGGGACCAGCAGTTAGCGTAATGGGTATGTTGCTGGACTCCCACGTCGTAGACTGCGGTTCACGTCCCGGGCCCAGTGGCTTAAAACTCATGCCGGGCGTGTGTGCGTGCATGCCCAGGATCCTGAGAGGAGAATGGAGGAGAAGGGATTGCGGCGTGACCATCCCCCTTGGGGGGTGATTTCTCGCTTTCTGTCTCTATGTCTCTCTCTGTCTGTTTGGTGAGTGCACGCACCCTATAGAGAAAAACCTCTCCCCCCAAAAAATATTCATCACTTTTGCATAATTATTTGGAGTTTTTTGGAGAGATTTTTGTTTGTTGTTTTGTTTTATAAATAATTATCTTACGGAACTTTATTTATTCATCTGTTCAGAGAGAGACAGAGTGAGAAAGAAAGAAAGAAGAAAGAAAATAAAAAAAGAAAGAAAGAGAGAAAGAAAGAAAAGAAAGAAGGAAGGAAGGAAGGAAGGAAGGAAGGAAGGAAGGAAGGAAGAAAGAAAGAAAGAAAGAAAGAAAGAAAGAAGAAAGAAAGAAAGAAAGAAAGAAAGAAAGAAAGAAAGAAAGAAGAAAGAAAGAAAGGAAAAGAGAAAGTGAGAAAGCAGGCCGCCAGGTTCTGGACTCGAACCATACTCAGTCATGTGGGAGTCCAGCACCCTTAACCACCATGCCACCTGCTGACCCTGAGAGTTTTTGCTAAAGGGTGCATGTGCTCTCTGGAGAGACAGGGAGAGACAGAGAGAAAGCGAAAGTGAGAAATCACCCCCTGGGAGAATGGCCATGCTGCAATGCTTTCTCCTCCAGTCTCCTCTTGGGATTTTGGGCATGCATGCAAACAGAGGGTGAGTTTCAAGTTGCTGGATCTAGGATTTGAACCATGGTCATCCAAGTGGGAGTCGAACACCTTAACCACTACACAACCTGTTGGCCCTAATTATTTGTTTTTCTTAACTACTTGAGATTACGAACTATGTTTCATTCTGGCACATGACCTGACACGTAAGAGGCACGAAATACATGTTTTTTGGATGGATGAATGAGAAAAAAATTCTTTCAGGAGGAAATGGGGGACAGGAGGGAGCTTTCCAAGCACTGGCTGGAGGAAACAATCTGTGCGTAGCACAGAGGGTCCTGGAATTATTGAACTTAATCTATGATATAGACTGCATGGAGGGAGCTGTGAAAGTAGGCAGGCGTTATCCAGGACAACCTTGACAACTGAATTAATACATCAGGGCCAGGAGAGTGGCAACCTCAAAGCAGCATTTTATGATGGCAGCTCTGGCCAGGTGTAATAAAATAATTGTAACTACTAATCATTGTAAACTAATGGGGTGAAATCCTCTTGGGCATGAACAGCCTCGCATCTCAACTCCCTTTAACTTTTCAGCTTCCACGAAATCACTCCCCCTTTGCTTCTCAGCTTATGGTGTTAAGCCTCTTCCATTTTATGTTACTTTTTTCCCCTATAACTCAAGTTACAGGTTCTCCTTCAACCACAAGACAACTACTTCCCTCCAGTTATGATGACCACACTCGTGATGCTTAGACCCTACCTTTCCTTTCTCTTACAGAATATAATAATTCAATTTTAGCCACTGCGCCTTCTATTCACCCACCTAAGTTACTTTCAGCCTCAGCAGAATATTCCTGGAACGACATTTCCTCACAGTCTGGTTTTCCAAACTGGACCCACTGTATTTTTCCTAAATACATGGTTTGTTATTTCTTAAATAATTTTGCCTTTTCTTTGTTTGACAGCTTCCCACATTAACAAATTAGCTCTTAATGTCTCCACTGCCTTGCTTAAACAGGAACAAATTGACCAACAATTTGGCTGACAGAGTCAATGCCCTAGAAGAAGTAGTTTTATATTTAGGACAAGAAATTCAAAATATTAAGGTCCGGTTGACTACTGCCTGTCATGCTGATTACAAACAGATCTGTGTTACTCCTTTACCTTACAATCACACACAAATTACCTGGGAACAAATTCAATCTCACCTCAGAGGGGCCTTCAACCATTCTCTCACCATAGACTTATGTTTGTTTTGCTTTCCAGCTATCATCAAACAATTTCATTCCACCATATCATCAATAGAAACTGAAATTCACCTCTCCAAACTTCAAAATAAAAAAGGGGGAGATGGAGGAGTCTGACCCGGCAGGTCTCCAGGATATGTCTGAGTCCGCTGACCTTTGAGCATAGCCTTGGTCAGTTCAGCACGATTGGCAAGGCCACTGCTGTATGCCCCCCAACCTAGGAACAAAGCTTGGGTCCATTCAACATGTTTGGCAAGGCCGCTTGTTGTACACTTCAGAAACTGTGGTAGCCTTGCTGGGAAGCGACCCCCCCCCCCGTGACTCCCTGATATACTACTATAAAAAAAATTACATAGCTCTCTTGAGTATGTGATAAGATTTCCCAAAAATCCCCCGACCACCCCTCGGTCCTGATCACCTACTGTCAATTACAATGCTTTATCTCTGTGCTCACAATAGAGCGTGTGCTGAAGTTCTATCTAGGCAGAAATAATCTTGACCTTTTGAAGACCCTTCAAGATACATTTAACATAAGCATAAAGATCAACTTTTCATTACATAAAATAGGACTAGGCCAAAACTGGCCAAGGGCACCCCCGCCCTCACCAAGTGAAATAAATAAATATATTAGGATTCCTTAAATTAAGTTTTAGATCCCTATAAAACTATATAAGTATCATTCTTTATTGAGATCCATAAGAACTAATACCTATACTTGAGATTTTCTCTTCTTAGCAATCACAAGATGGCTGCCGCTGCATCAGCTGATAATTATTTCTGCTTGCTGGAGCTGCTTTCCTGAAACTGCATTCCATGAAGACCTGCCTACCAAAATAGACCCACCCTTAATCCAACCCTGAATGGAAACTATTGAACTGTTAATTAGAACACGTAGCCCTTCACCCATTTACTTGCATGTATCACATTTTCAATAAAAAGGCACGATACTTCCTAGCAGTTGTCACTCTTCAGAGAGCAATCTCTGAGGGTTATCCAAATGAGGACATGCATGAAATGGCATCAAGGCCTTAGTCTTCCTCTCCAGTGCTGCCTTCGACGAGTCAACCCACCTCCACTGAGGCTGGACCCTGGCATTATTCATTTTTTAATTTGACCAGATTGTGAGAAAGAGAGAGGGAAAGAGATAGATTCTGGAATCAAGTTTGTTTGCCTTGCCTTCTGCTGGATGCATCTGGACTACATATGTCAAGTTCACTGCCTGAGTGCACAGAGCCCTTGCTTAGAGGAATAGCTTCCCCAACAACTCTACATCAGAAGACCCTTCAAGATACATTTAACATAAGCATAAAGATAATCTTTTCATTACATAAAATAGGACTAGGCCGAAACTGGTCAAGGACACCCCCGCCCTCACCAAGTGAAATAAATAAATATATTAGGATTCCTTAAATTAAGGAAAACTACAGATTTTGGCTGAAAAAGAACATACTTAACTCGCGAGAGTAAGCTTCTTTTCAAAATATACTTTGAAATACAGTGTAAACAGGCTTCCAAAACTAAGAGTTGGTGTAGAGCAACACTGAACATCACAAGTTGTTCAACTTCCAAAGGTAAGTGGAAGAAACAAGTTTGTGTTAGTTGTTTCTTAACATTTCGTTGTAAGAGGGTTTCTTAAGCTTTAATTTGCTTTCAAAGCATAGTTCATTCATAGGCCCAAAACTGAACTTGCTGAAACAACAAAGGCTTTAGGTTTGAAAATCATCTCCATGTTGAGTCATTCTGCCAAAGATCTTTCTGATACGCCAAGATAAAGTACAAATTTTGGCTGAAAAACAACATGATTAACTTGCAAAAGTAAGCTTCTTTTCAAACCGAACTTAGAAATACAGTGTAAAACTGCTTCCAAAACTAAGAGTTGATGTAGAGCAACACTGAACATCACAAGTTGTTCAACTTCCAAAGTCAAGAAAGTGGAAGAAAAAGTTTGTGTAAATTGTTTCTTAACATTTCGTTGGAAGAGGCTTTCTTTAGCCTTAATTTGCTTTCAAAGTGTAGTGCATTCATAGGCCCAAACCTCAACTTACAGCTACAACGAAGACCTTTAGGTATAAAAATCTGCTCTATGAGTGCAGTCATTCTGCTGAAGATCTTTTTGATACTCCAAGGAAAAGTACAGATTTTGGCTGAAAAACCACATGCTTATCTCACGAAAGTTAGCTTCTTTTCAAAAAGCACTTTAAAATACAGTGTAAAACTAAAAGTTTAAGTAGAGGAACACTGAACATCACAGGTTGTTCAACTTCCAAAGTTAAGTAAGTGGAAGAAACAAGTTTGTGCTAGTTCTCTCAACATGTCGTTGGAAGAGGGTTTCTTTAGTCTTAGTTTGCCTTGAAAGTGTAGTTCCTTCTTAGGCCCAAAACTCAACTTGCTGGATCAACAAAGACTTTAGGTATGAAAATCATCTCCATGTTGAGTCATTCTGCCAACGATGTTTCTGATACTCCAAGATAAAGTACAGATTTGGGCTGAAAAACAACATGCTTAACTCACGAAAGTAAGCTACTTTTCAAAACGTACTTAGAAATAGAGTGTAAAACTGCATCCAAATCTAAGAGTTGGTGAAGAGCAACACTGAACATCACAAGTTGTTCAAATTCCAAAGTTAAGGAAGTAGAAGAAAGAAGGTTGTTAGTTCTTTCTAAACATTTCTTTGGAAGAGGGTTTATTTAGTCTTTGCTTTGAAAGTGTTGTGCATGCTCAGGCACAAAACTCAACTTGCAGCTACTACAAAGATCTTTAGGTATGAAAATCAGCTCCATGAGTGGAATCATTCTGCCAAAGATCTTTCTGATACTCCAAGGAAAAGTAGATTTTTGCTGAAAAACAACATGCTTAACTCTCAAAAATAAGCTTCTTTTCAAAACGTACTTAGAAGTACAGTGTAAAACTGCTTCCCAAAGTTAGAGTTGATGTGGTGCAACACTGAACACCACAGGTTGTTCAACTTCAAAAACTACGTAAGGGGAGGAAACAAGTTCATGTTCATTCCTTCTTAACATTTCGTTTGAAGAGGGTTTCTTAGTCTTAGTTTGATCTGAAAGTGTAGTGCATACTTCGGCCCAAAACAAATCTTGCAGCTACAACAGTGGAATCATTCTGACATAGATCTTTCTGATGCTCCAAAGAAAAGTACAGATTTTGGCTGAAAAAGAACATGCTTACCTCGCGAGAGTAAGCTTCTTTTCAAAACGTACTTTGAAATACAGTGTAAACTTGCTTCGAAAACTGAGTTGATGTAGAGCAACACTGAACATCACAAGTTGTTCAACTTCCGAAGGTAAGTGGAAGAAACAAGTTTGTGTTAGTTGTTTCTTAACATTTCGTTGTAAGAGGGTTTCTTAAGCCTTAATTTGCTTTCAAAGCGTAGTTCATTCATTGGCCCAAAACTCAACTTGCTGGAACAACAAAGGCTTTAGGTATGAAAATCATCTCCATGTTGAGTCATTCTGCCAAAGATCTTTCTGATACTCCAAGATAAAGTACAAATTTTGGCTGAAAAACATGATTAACTTGCAAAAGTAAGCTTCTTTTCAAAACGTACTTAGAAATACAGTGTAAAACTGCTTCCAAACTAAGAGTTGATGTAGAGCAACACTGAACATCACAAGTTGTTCAACTTCCAAAGTTAAGTAAGGGGAAGAAACAAGTTTGTGTTAGTTCTTTGTTAACATTTCATTGAATGAGGGTTTCTTTAGTTTTAGTTTGCCTTGAAAGTGTAGTTCATTCTTAGGCCCAAAATTCAACGTGCAGCTACAACAAAGATCTTCAGGTATGAAAATCAGCACCATGAGTGGAGTCATTCTGCGAAAGATCTTTCTGATACTCCATGGAAAAGTACAGATTTTGGCTGAAAAAAACATGCTTAACTCACGAAAGTAAGCTTCTTTTCAAAAGGTCCTTTGAAATACAGTGTAAAACTGCTTCCAAAACTAAGAGTTGATATAGAGCAACACTGAACATCACAAGTTGTTCAACTTCCAAAGTCAAGAAAGTGGAAGAAAAAGTTTGTGTAAATTGTTTCTTAACATTTCGTTGGAAGAGGTTTTCTTTAGCCTTAATTTGCTTTCAAAGTGTAGTGCATTCATGGGCCCAAACCTCAACTTACTGCTACAACGAGGACCTTTAGGTATGAAAATCAGCTCTATGAGTGCAGTCATTCTGCCGACGATCTTTCTGATACTCCAAGGAGAAGTACAGATTTTGGCTGAAAAACCACATGCTTATCTCACGAAAGTAAGCTTCTTTTCAAAACGCACTTTAAAATACAGTGTAAAACTGCTTCCAAAACTAAAAGTTTAAGTAGAGGAACACTGAACATCCCAGGCTGTTCAACTTCCAAAGTTAAGTAAGTGGAAGAAACAAGTTTGTGCTAGTTCTCTCTTAACATGTCGTTGGAAGAGGGTTTCTTTAGTCTTAGTTTGCCTGGAAAGTGTAGTTCCTTCTTAGGCCCAAAACTCAACTTGCTGGATCAACAAAGACTAGGTATGAAAATCATCTCCATGTTGAGTCATTCTGCCTAAGATCTTTCTGATACTCCAAGATAAAGTACAGATTTGGGCTAAAAAACAACATGCATAACTCACGAAAGTAAGCTACTTTTCAAAACGTACTTAGAGAGTGTAAAACTGCATCCAAATCTAAGAGTTAATGTAGAGCAACACTGAACATCACAAGTTGTTCAAATTCGAAAGTTAAGTAAGTGGAAGAAAGAAGGTTGTTAGTTCTTTCTAAACATTTCTTTGGAAGAGGGTTTATTTAGTCTTTGCTTTGAAAGTGTTGTGCATGCTCAGGCACAAAACTCAACTTGCAGCTACTACAAAGATCTTTAGGTATGAAAATCAGCTCCATGAGTGGAATCATTCTGCCAAAGATCTTTCTGATACTCCAAGGAAAAGTACAGATTTTTGCTGAAAAACTACATGCTTAACTCGCAAAAGTAAGCTTCTTTTCAAAACGTACTTAGAAGTACAGTGTAAAACTGCTTCCCAAAGTTAGAGTTGATGTGGTGCAACACAGAACATCACAGGTTTTTCAAATTCAAAAGTTACGTAAGGGGAGGAAACAAGCTCGTGTTAGTTCCTTCTTAACATTTCGTGTGAAGAGGGTTTCTTAGTCTTAGTTTGATCTGAAAGTGTAGTGCATACTTAGACCCAAAACAAATCTTGCAGCTACAACAGTGGAATCATTCTGCCATAGATCTTTCTGATGCTCTAAGGAAAAGTACAGACTTTGGCTGAAAATGAATATGCTTAACTCGCGAAAGTAAGCTTCTTTTCAAAACGTACTTTGAAATACAGTGTAAACTTGCTTCCAAAACTAAGAATTGATGTAGAGCAACACTGAACATTACAAGTTGTTCAACTTCCAAAGGTAAGTGGAAGAAACAAGTTTGTGTTAGTTGTTTCTTAACATTTCGTTGGAAGAGGGTTTCATTAGCCTTAATTTACTTTCAAAGGGTAGTTTATTTATAGGCCCAAAACTCAACTTGCAGCAACAGCAAAGACTTTTAAGTATGAAAATCAGCTCTACGAGTGCAGTCATTCTGCCGGAGATCTTTCTGATACTTCAATGAAAAGTACAGATTTTGATTGAAAAATCACATGTTTATCTAACGAAAGTAAGCTTCTTTTCAAAACGTACTTTAAAATATAATGTAAAACTGCTTCCAAAACTAAAAGTTTAAGTAGAGGAACACTGAACATCACACTTTGTTCAACTCCCAAAGTAAGGTAGGGGAAGAAACAAGTTTGTGCTAGTTCTTTCTTAACATTTCATTAGAAGATGGTCTATTTAGTCTTAGGTTTCAAAGTGTAGTGCATTCTTAGGCCCAAAACTTTACTTGCAGCTACCACAAATATCTTTAGGTATGAAAATCAGCTCCATGAGAGGAGTCATTCTGCCAAAGACCTTTCTGATACTCCAAGGAAAAATACAGAGTTTGGCTGAAAAACAATATGCTTAATTCGTGAAAGTAAGCTTCTTTTCAAAACGTCGTTTGAAATGCAGTGTAAAACTGCTTTCAAAACTAAAAGTTGACGTAGAGCAACACTGAACACGAGTTGTTCAACTTCCAAAGTTAAGTAAGTGCAAAAAACAAGTTTGTGTTAGTTCTTTCTAAACGCTTCGTTGGAAGAGGGTTTCTTTAGCCTTAGTTTGCTTTCAGAGTAGTGCATTCTTAGTCCGAAAACTCAGCTTCCAGCTATAAAAACGATCTTTAGGTATGAAAATCAGCTCTATGAGTGCAGTCATTCTGCCGAAGATCTTTCTGATACTCCAAGGAAAAGTACAGATTTTGGCTGAAAAACCACATGCTTATCTCACGAAAGTAAGCTTTTTTTCCAAACGTACTTTAAAATACAGTGTAAAACTGCTTCCAAAACTAAAAGTTTAAGTAGAGGAACACTGAACATCACATGTTCAACTTCCAAAGTTAAGTAAGTGGAAGAAACAAGTTTGTGCTAGTTCTTTCTTAACATTTCGTTGGAAGAGGGTTTCTTTAGTCTTAGGTTTCAAAGACTAGTGCATTCTTAGGCCCAAAAATCAACTTGCAGCTACCGCAAATACCTTTAGGTATGAAAATCAGCTCCATGAGAGGAGTCATTCTGCCAAATATCTTTCTGATACTACTAGTAAAAGTACTGATTTTGACTGAAAAACAACATGCTTAACTCGCGAAAGTACGTTTCTTTTCAAAACGTACTTTGTAATACAGTGTAAATCTGCTTCCCTAAGAGTTTATGTGGAACATCACTGAACATCACAAGTTGTTCAACTTCAAAAGTTAAGTAAGTGGAAGAAACAAGTTTGTGTTAGTTCTTTCTTAACATTTCGTTGGACGAGAATTTCTTAGTCTTAGTTTGCTTTGAAAGTGTGGTGTATACTTAGGCCCAAAACAAATCTTGCAGCTACAACAAAGATCTTTAGGTATAAAAATCAGGTCCATGACTGGAGTCATTCTGACAAAGATCTTTCTGATACTCCAAGGAAAAGTAGAGATTTTGGCTGAAAAACAACATGCTTCTCTCATGAAAGTAAGCTTCATTTCAAAATGTCCTTTGAAATAAACTGTGAAACTGCTTCCAAAACTTAAAGTTGAAGTAGAGTAACACTGAACATCACAAGTTCAACTTCGAAAGTTAAGGAAGTGGAAGAAAAAGTTTGTGTAAATTCTTTCTTAACATTTCGATGGAAGAGGGTTTCTTTAGTCTTAGTTTGCTTTGAAAGTGTAGTGCATTATTAGGCCCAAAACAACGTGCAGTTGTAACAAAGATCTTTAGGTATGATAATCAGGTCCCTCAGTGGAATCATTCTCCCAAAGATCTTTCTGATACTCCTAGGAAAAGTTCAGATTTTGACTGAAAAACAACATGCTTCTCTCGCAAAAGTAAGCTTCTTTTCAAAACGTACTTTGAAATGCAGTGTAAAACTGCTTCCCAATCTAAGCGTTGATGTGGAGCAACACTGAACATCACAAGTTGTTCAACTTCCAAAGTTAAGTAAGTGCAAAAAACAAGTTTGTGTTAGCTCTTTCTAAACGCTTCGTTGGAAGAGGGTTTCTTTAGTCTTAGTTTGCTTTCAAAGAGTAGTGCATTCTTAGTCCGAAAACTCAACTTCCAGCTATAACAACGATCTTTAGGTATGAAAATCAGCTCTATGAGTGCATTCTGCCGAAGATCTTTCTGATACTCCAAGGAAACGTACAGATTTTGGGTGAAAAACCACATGCTTATCTCACGAAAGTAAGCTTTTTTTCCAAACGTACTTTAAAATACAGTGTAAAACTACTTCCAAAACTAAAAGTTTAAGTAGAGGAACACTGAACATCACATGTTGTTCAACTTCCAAAGTTAAGTAAGTGGAAGAGACAAGTTTGTGCTAGCTCTTTCTTAACATTTCGTTGGAAGAGGGGTCGTTAGTCTTAGGTTTCAAAGTCTAGTGCATTCTTAGGCCCAAAAATCAACTTGCAGCTACCACAAAAATCTTTAGGTATGAAAATCAGCTCCATGAGAGGAGTCATTCTGCCAAAGATCTTCCTGATACTACTAGGAAAAGTACTGATTTTGACTGAAAAACAACATGCTTAACTCGCGAAAGTACGTTTCTTTTCAAAACGTACTTTGTAATACAGTGTAAATCTGCTTCCCTAAGAGTTTATGTGGAACATCACTGAACATCACACGTTGTTCAACTTCAAAAGTTAAGTAAGTGGAAGAAACACGTTTGTGTTAGTTCTTTCTTAACATTTCGTTGGAAGAGTGTTTCTTAGTCTTAGTTTGCTTTGAAAGTGTAGTGTATACTTAGGCCCAAAACAAATCTTGCAGCTACAACAAAGATCTTTAGGAATAAAAATCAGGTCCATGACTGGAGTCATTCTGCCAAAGATCTTTCTGATACTCCAAGGAAAAGTAGAGATTTTGGCTGAAAAACAACATGCTTCTCTCACGAAAGTAAGCTTCATTTCAAAATGTTCTTTGAAATAAACTGTGAAACTGCTTCCAAAACTAAAAGTTGCAGTAGAGTAACACTGAACATCACAAGTTGTTCAACTTCCAAAGTTAAGTAACTGGAAGAAACAATTTGTGTTAGTTCTTTCTTTGAATTTTGTTGGAAGAGGGTTTCTTTAGTCTTAGTTTGCTTTCAACGTGTAGTGCATTCTTAGGCCCAAAACTCAACCCGCAGCTACAACAACGATCTTTAGGTATGAAAATCAGCTCCATGTGTGGAGTCATTCTGCCCAAGATCTTTCCGATATTCTAAGAAATAGTGCAGATTTTGGATGAAAAACTACTTGTGCTTCATCCCCTTAGTCTCTCCAGAGACGGCTTTTTTGGCTGCAGTAGCCAGCTCCCTGGTATACATGAAGGCACCTGGCGACAAGGGGACACTGTCCCCACTGGCTCCCATCCATACCCCCTGTCCAGGATTCACCCAGACCCCTATGCAGACACTAACACTAACCCTAACTCTAACCATATTCCTAAACCCTATCCCTAACCCTAACACTATCCTTAAACCATAATCCTAACCCTAGCACTATCCTTAAGCTGTAACCCTAACCCTAACACAAGCCCTCAACCCTAACCATAACCCTTACACTATCCCTAAACAGGGTTAGAGTTAGGGTTAAGTTTTAGGGTTTAAGGATAGTGTTAGCGTTAGGGTTAGGGTTGAGGGATAGTGTTAGAGTTAGGGTTATGGTTTATGGATGTTAGGGTTAGGGTTACTGTTTACGGATAGTGCTAGGGTTAAGGTTAGGCTTTAGGGCTAGTGTTAGGGTTAGGGTAGTGCTAGGGGTTGGGTTAGGGTTTAAGGATAGTGTTAGGGTTAGGGTTAGGGCTATGGAATGGGGTTAGATTTAGGCTTACTATTTAGGGATAGTGCTAGGGTTAGGGTTAGGGTTAGGGTTTAGGGCTAGTGTTAGGGTTAAAGTTACTGTTTTAGGATAGTGCTAGGGTTAGGGTTAGGGTTAAGGTTTCAGGATAGTGTTAGGGTTAGGGTTAGTGTTGAGAGTTAGTATTAAGGTTAGGGTTACGGTTTAGGGATAGTGTTAGGGTTAGTATTACTGTTTAGGGATAGTGCTAGGGATAGGGTTAGAGTTTAGGAATAGTGTTAGAGTTAGGGTTACTGTTTAAGGATAGTTAGGGTTAGGGTTTGGCATAGTGTTATGGTTACTTTTATTGTTTAGGAATAGGGTTAGTGTTAGGGTTACTGTTTAAGGATAGTGCTATGGTTCGAGTAAGGGTGTAAGGAGAGTGTTAGGGTTAAAGTTAAGGTTTTAGGATAGTGTTAGGGTTAGGGTTAGGGTTAGGGTTAGGGTTAGGGTTGAGGTATATTTTTAGGTTTAGGGTTACGGTTTACAGATACTGTTAGGGTTAGCGTTACTTTTTAGAGATAGTGCTAGGGTTAGGGTTATGATTTAAGGATAGTGTTAGGGTTAGGGTTAAGGTTAGGGTTAGGGATATTGTTAGGGTTAGAGTTAGGGTTTAGGGCTAGTGTTAGGGATAGGGTTACTGTTTATGGATAGTGCTAGGGTTAGGTTTAGGGTTTAAGGATATTGTTAGAGAGACGGTTACAGTTTAGGGATAGTGCTAAGGTTAGGGTTAGGTTTTAGGGCTAGTGTTAGGGTTAGGATAACTGTTTAAGGATAGTGTTACAGTTAAGGTTAGGGTTAGGGTTAGGGTTAGGGTTTAGGTCTAGTCTTAGGGTTAGTGTTAGGTTTTAGGAATAGGATTAGGGTTAGGGTTACAGCTGTGGGTTAGTGCTAGTGTTAGGGTTAGGGTTCAGGGCTAGTGTTAGGGATAGGTATACTTTTTAAGGATAGCGCTAGTGTTAGGGTTTTAGGATAGTGTTAGTGTTAGGGTTAATGTTTAGGGATAGTGCTAGAGTTAGGGTTAGGTTTTAGGGCTAGTGTTAGGGTTAGGGTTACTGTTTAAGGATAGTGCTAGGGTTAAGGTTATGGTTTAAGGATAGTGTTAGGGTTAGGGTTAGTGTTAGGGTTTAGGGATAGTGTTAGGATTACGGTTATGGTTTACGGATATTGTTAGGGTTACGGTTATGTTTTAGGGATAGTGCTAGGGTTAGGCTTAGGGTGTAAGGATAGTGTTAGGGTTTGGGTAAGGGTTTGGGATAGTGTTAGTGTTAGGGTTAGGGTTTAGGAATAGCGTTTGTGTTAGGCTTACTGTTTAGGGATAGTGCTAGTGTTAGGGTTAGAGTTTAGGAATAGTGTTAGGGCTATGGTTACTGTTTAAGGATAGTGTTAGGGTTAGGGTTAGGGTTTAAGGATAGTGTTAGGTTTAGGGATAGTGTTAGCTTTAGGGTAGTGTTTAAGAATAGGGTTAGGCTTAGGGTTACTGTTTAAGGATAGTTCTAAGATTAGGGTAATGGTTTAATGACAGTGTTAGGGTTAGTGTAAGAGTTAGTGTTTAAGGATAGTTTTAGGGTTAGGGTTAGTGTTAGGGTTGAGGGATATTGTTAGGATTAGGTTTACAGTTTACAGATACTGTCAGGGTTAGGGTTACTGTTTAGGGATAGTGCTAGGGTTAGGGTTTGGGTTTAAGGATAGTGTTAGGGTTAGGGTTAGTGTTTAGGGATAGTGTTAGGGTTAGGATTAGGGTTGAGGAATAGGGTTAGGATTAGAGTTACTGTTTAGGGATAGTGCTAGGGTTAGGGTTAGGGTTTAGAGATAATATTAGGTTAGGGTTACTGTTTAAGGATATTGTTAGTGTTAGGATTAGGGTTTAAGGATAGTGTTAGGGTTAGGGTTAGGGCTAAGGAATTGGGTTAGATTTAGGCTTACTATTTAGGGATAGTGCTAGGGTTAGCGTTAGGGTTAGGGTTTAGGGCTAGTGTTAGGGTTAAGGTTACTGTTTTAGGATAGTGCTAGGGTTAGGGTTAGGGTTAAGGTTTCAGGATAGTGTTAGGGTTAGGGTTAGTGTTGAGAGTTAGTATTATGGTTAGGGTTACCGTTTAGGGATAGTGTTAGGGTTAGTATTACTGTTTAGGGATAGTGCTAGGGATAGGGTTAGAGTTTAGGAATAGTGTTAGAGTTAGGGTTACTGTTTAAGGATAGTTAAGGTTAGGGTTTAGGCATAGTGTTATGGTTACTTTTATTGTTTAGGAATAGGGTTAGTGTTAGGGTTACTGTTTAAGGATAGTGCTATGGTTCGAGTAAGGGTGTTAGTAGAGTGTTAGGGTTAAAGTTAGGGTTTTAGGATAGTGTTAGGGTTAGGGTTAGGGTTAGGGTTGAGGTATATTTTTAGGTTTAGGGTTACGGTTTACAGATACTGTTAGGGTAAGGGTTACTTTTTAGAGATAGTGCTTGGGTTAGGGTTATGATTTAAGGATAGTGTTAGGGTTAGGGTTAAGGTTAGGGTTTAGGGATAGTGTTAGTGTTAGGGTTACGGTTTATCGATACTGTTAGGGTTAGGGTTACGGTTTAGGGATAGTGCTAGGGTTAGGGTTAGTGTTTAAGGATGGTGTTAGTGTTAGGGTTAGGGTTTGGGATAGTGTTCGTTATAGGGTTAGGGTTTAGGAATAGGATTAAGGTTAGGGCAAGGGTTATAGTTTAAGGATCTTTTAGTGTTAGGTTTTGGGTTGAAGGATAATTTTAGGGATAGAGTTTAGGGATAGTCTTAGGGTTTAGGTTTAGGGACTGTGTTAGGGTTAGGGTTATTGTTAAGGGATAGTGTTAAAGTTAGGGTTATGGTTTAAAAATAGTGTTAGGGTTAGGTTTTCTGTTTAGGGATAGTGCTAGGGTTAGGGTTAGAGTTTAGGGAGAGTGTTAGTGTTTGGGTTACTGTTTAAGTATAGTGCTAGGGTTAGGGTTAGGGTTTAAGAATACTGTTGGGTTAGGGTTAGGGTTGAGGTATACGGTTAGGGTTAGGGTTAGGGTTTACCAATAGGGTTAAGGTTAGTGTTACTGTTTAGGGATAGTGCTAGGGTTAGGGTTAGGTTTTAGGGCTAGTGTTAGGGATAGGGTTACTGTTCAAGGATAGTGCTAGGGTTATGGTGAGGGTTTAAGGATAGTGTTAGGGTTAGGGTTTCTGCTTAAGTAGAGTGCTAGGGTTAGGGTTATGGTTTAAGGATAGTGTTAGTGTTAGGGTTAGCATTAGGGTTTAGGGATAGTGTCAGGGTTAGGGTTACGGTTTAGGGATTGTGCTAGTGTTAGGGTTATGGTATAAGGATAGTGTTAGGGTTAGGGTTAGGGTTTGCGATAGTGTTAGGGTTAGAGTTAGGGTTTAGGAATAGGGTTAGGGTTTGGGTTACTGTTTAGGGATAGTTTTAGGTTTAGGGTTAGATTCAGGGTTTAAGGATAGTGTTTGGGTTAGGTTTAGGATGGGGGATAGTGTGAGGTTAGCGTTACTGTATAGGGATAGTTTTAGGGTTAGTGTTACTGTTTAGGAGTGGAGCTAGGGTTAGGGTTATAGTTTAGGAATAGTGTTAGGGTTAGGGTTACTGTTTAAGGATAGTGCTAGGATTAGGGTTAGTGTCTAAGGATAGTGTTAGGTTTAGGGTTAGACTTAGGGTTTAAGGATATTGTTAGGGTTTGGGTTAGAGTTGAGGGATTGTGTTAGGGTTAGAGTTACTGTTTATGGATACTGTTAGGGTAGCGGTTACTGTTTACGGATAGTGCTAGGGTTAGGGTTAGAGTTAGTGATTAAGGATAATGTTAGTGTTAGTGTTGAGGTTTAAGGATAGTATTAGGATTAGGGTTAGGGTTTAAGGATAGTGTTAGGGTTAGGGTTGAGGGATAGTGTTAGAGTTAGGGTTTAGGGATAATGTTAGAATTAGTGTTAGGGTTGAGGAATAGTGTTAGGGTTAGTGTTACCGTTTAGGGATAGTGTTAGGGTTAGGGTTAGTGCTTAGGGGTAGTGTTAGGGTTATGTTTAGGGCTTCGTCGTAGTGTTAGGCTTAGGGTTAGGGTTTAGGAATAGGGTTAGTGTTAGGGTTACTGTTTAGGAATAGTGCTAGGGTTAGGGTTTCTGTGTAGAGATAGTGGTAGGGTTAGTGTTAGGGTTTAGAGATAGTGTTAGGGTTAGGGTTACTGTTTAAGGACAGTGCTAGGGTTAGGGTTAGGGTTTAAGGATAGTGTTAGGGTTAGGGTTAGTGTTGAGGGATAGTGCTAGGGTTAGGATTAGGGTTTAAGGATAATGTTAGAGTTAGGGTTAGGGTTAGGGTTTAAGGATTGTGTTAGGTTTAGGGTTAGGGTTGAGGTATAGTGTTAGGGTTCGTGTAACGGTTTAGGGATAGTTTTACAGTTAGGGTTACTGTTTTGGGATAGTGCTACTCTTAGGGTTACTGTTTAGGCATAATATTAGGGTTAGGGTTACTGTTTAAGGATAGTTTGTGTTAGGGTTAGGGTAGAGGGATAGTGTTAGGGTTAGGATATCTGTTTAAGGCTAGTTCTAGGTTTAGGGTTATGGTTTAAGGATAGTGTTAGGGTTAGGACTAGGGTTAGGGTGTAGGGATAGTGTCAGGGTGAGGGTTACTGTTTACGGATATTGTCAGTGTTAAGGTTATGGTTTAGGGATAGGGCCATGGTTAGAGTTAGACTTTAGGGCTAATGTTAGGGTTAGGATTACTGTTTCAGGATAGTGTTAGGGTTAGGGTTAAGGTTTAAGGATAGTGTTAAGGTTAGGGTTAGGTATAGGGTTAGGGTTAGGGTTTAAGGATTGTGTTTCGGCTAGGGTTTTAGTTGAAGGATAGGGTTAGGGTTTGGATTTAGGTATAGTCTTAAGGTTAGGGTTTAAGCATAGTGTTAGGGTTAGGTTTAGGGTTATGGTTTAGGAATAGAATTAGGGTTAGGAATAGTGTTTATGGTTAGTGTTAGGGTTAGGATTAGGGTTTAGGGCTAGTGTTAGGGATAGGGTTACTGTTTAAGGATAGTGCTTGGGTTAGGTTTAGGGTTTAAGGATAGTGTTACGGTGAGGGTTACAGTATAGGGATAGTGCTAGGGTTAGGGTTAGGTTTTAGGGCTAGTGTTATGGTTAGGGTTACTGTTTAAGGACAGTGCTAGGGTTAGAGTTAGGGTTAGGGTTAAGGTTTAGGTATAGTCTTATGGTTAGTGTTAGGGTTTATGTATAAGAGTAGGGTTAGGGTTACTGTTTAGGGTAAGTGCTAGGGTTAGGGTTAGGGTTTGGTGCTAGTGTTAGGATAGATTTACTGTTTAAGGGTTGTGCTAGGGTTAGGGTTAGTGTTGAGGGAAAATGTGGTAAGGTTTAGGGATAGTGTTAGGATGATTGTTAGGGGTGATGAATAGTGTTAGGGTTAGGGTTATGGTTTAGGTATAGTGTAAGTGTTAGGGTTACCGTTTAGGGATAGTGCTAGGTTTAGGGTTAGAGTTTAGAGACAGTTTTAGGATTAAGGTTACTGTTAAAGGATAGTAATAGTGTTAACGTTAGGGTTTAGGAATAGTGTTTGGGTTAGGGTTACTGTTACTGTTTACCCTAACCCTAACCCTAACCCTCGCACTATCGTTAAGGAGTAACCCTAAACCTAGCACTAGCCCTAAACCCTAACCCTAACCCTAACACTATCCTTAAACCATAAAACTAACCCTAAAACTATCCCTCAAACCTAACCCTAACTCTAACACTATCCTTAAACCCTAAACCTAACCCTATCTCTAAACCCTAACCCTAACCTTCACCCTATCCCTAAACCCTAACCTTAACATTATCACTAACGCTGTCCTTAAACCCTAACTCTAACCCTAACCCTAAACCCTAACCCTAACCCTTACAATATCCCTCCAACCTAACCCTAACCCTAACACGATCCTTAAATTCAAACCCTAAAACTAACACAAAATCCTCACCCTAAGACTATCCCTAAACTCTGACCATAACACTTTCCCTCAACCCTAACCCTAACACTAACACTATACTTAAACCCTAACACTAACCCAAACCCTAAAACTATCCTTAAACCCTAAGCCAAACCCTAGCACTATACCTAAACAGTAACCCTAAACGTAAACATATCCCTAAACCCTAACCCTAACACTATCCCTAAACCGTAACCCTAATCATAACACTATCCTTAAACCCTAACCCTAACCCTAGCACTATCCTTAAACAGCAACCCTAACCCTAACACTATCCCTAAACTCAAACCCTAACCCTAGCACTATCTCTAAACTGTAACCCTAACCCTAAAACTATCCCTCAACCCTAACCCGAACACTAACACTATCCTTAAACCCTAACCCTAACACAATTCTTAAACCCTAACCCTCAGCATAACACTATCCTTAAACCCTAACCCTAACACTAGCACTACCTTAAACAGTAACCTTACACTAACACAAGCCCTAAAACCTAACACTAACCCTAGCACTATCCATAAAGTGTAAGCCTAACCCTAACCCTATTCCTAAACCCTAACCCTATCCCTAACACTATCCCTAAACCCTAACCTTAATCATTGCACTATCCATAAACCGTAACCCTAACTGTGAATCTTTCCCTAAATCCTAACCCTATCCCTGACACAATCCCTAAACCCTAACCCTAACCTTAGCACTATCGCTAACAGTAACCCTACCCCTAACACTATCTCTAAACTTTAACCCTAACCCTAACACTAGACCTCCAACCTAACGCTAACACTTTCCTTAAACCCTAACCCTAAAACTAAAAGAAAACCCTCACCCTATGACTATCCCTAAACCTGACCTTAACACTAATCCTCAAACCTAACCCTAACCCTTGCACTATCATTAAACCCTAACACGTACCCTATGCCTAACACTATCTTTAAACCCTAAAACTAACCCTAGCATTAGCAATAAAGAGTAATCCTAACCCTAACACTTACACTATACATAAACCCTAACCTAGAACTATCCTTAAACAGTAACCCTAACCCTAGGACTATCCTTGAACAGTAACCTTAACCCTAACCCTAGCTCTAAAACCCAACCCTAACCCTAGCACTACCCCTAAACCGTAACACAAACCCAAACCCTATCCTTAAACCCTAACCCTAACCCTAGCACTATCCCTAAACATTAAACCTAAACCTCACTCTATCCCTCAACTCTAACCCTAAACCTAACACTATCCTTAAACCCTAAATTTAACCATAACACTAAAACTAACCTTAAACCCTAACCCTAACCCTAGCACTATCCATAAACAGTAACCCTATCCCTATCACTAGCCCTAAACACTAACCCTAACCCTAGCATTATCCCTAAACAGTAACCCTAACCCTAAACCTATTCCTAAACCCTAACCCTATCCCTAACACTATCCTTAAATCCTAATCCTAACCCAAACACTATTTTTAAACCCAAACCTCAACAATAGCACTATCCTTAAACTGTAATCCTAAACCTAACACAATCCCTAAACGCTAACCGTAACCCTAGCACTATCCCTAAACAGTAACCCTAACCCTAACCCTATTCCTAAACACTAATCCTAACCCTAATACTGTCCCTAAACCCTAACCCTAACCCTAAAACTATCCTTAAACCCTAACCTTAACCCTAACCCTATTCCTAAACACTAATCCTAACCCTAACACTGTCCCTAAACCGTAACCCTAACCCGAACACTATACTTAAACCCTAACCCTAACCCGAACACTATACTTAAACCCTAACCCTAACCCTAGCACTATCCTTAAGCAGTAACCCTGCCCTAACACTATCCCTAAAACATAACCCTAAACTTAACACTATCCCTCAAAACAACCCTAACCCTAACACTATCCTTAAACACTAACCCTAACAATAACCCTAACACTATTCTTAACCCTAACCCTAACCCTGAAACTATCCTTATACAGAAAACATAACCCTAACAGTATCCCTAAACCCTTTGTCTAACCTTAGCATTATCCCTAAACAATAACTCTCACCCTAAAATTATCTCTAAACCATAACCCTACCTCTAAAACTATCCCTCTATCCTAACCCTAACCCTCACACTATACTTAAGCCCTAACCCTAACCCAAACACTATACTTAAACCCTAACTCTACCTTTGCACTATACTTAAACAGGAACCCTAACCCTAACACTAGCGCTAAACCCTAACCCTAACCCAACAATATCCTTATACTATAACCCTAACACTAACCGTATCCCTAAACCAAAACCCTAACCCTAGCACTATCACTAAACAGTAATCCTAACCCTAACACTATCACTAAACCGTAACCCTAACCCTAACACTATCCATCAACCCTAAACCTAACCCTAATGCTATCCTTAAACCCTATCACTAACCCTAACACTATCCTTAAAATATAAACCTAACTCAAGCACTATCCCTAAACAGTAACCCTAAAACTAACCCTATTCGTAAAATCTAACCCTAACCCTATCACTGTCCCTAAACACTACCCCAACCCTAACACTATCCTTAAACGCTTAACCCTAACCCTAGCACTATCCTTAAAGAGTAACCCTAACCTTAACACTATCCCTAAACTGTAACCCTAAACCTAACACTATCCTTAAACCCTAACCTTAAAACTATCCCTAAACCCTCACTCTATCCCTAAACCCTGACCCTATCACTATCCTTCAACCATAACCCTTACCCTAACACTATCCTTAAACCCTAACCCTAACCCTAGCACTATCCTTAAACAGTAACTCTAACCCTAACACTAGCCTTAAACCCTAACCTTAACATTAGCACTATCCCTAAACTGTAACCCTAACCCTATACCTAAACCTTAACCCTAACCCTAACACTATCATTAAAAACTAAACCTAACCCTAGCACCATCCTTAAACATTAACCATAACACTAACACTATCGGAAAACACTAACCGAAACCCTAACACTATTGCTCAACCCTATCACTAATTCAAACGCTATCCCTAACCCCTAACCCTAAAATTATCCCTAAACCCTAACCCTAACCCTAACACTATCCCTAAACCCTAACCCTAAGAGTATCCCTAAAACCAAACCCTAAAACTATCCCTTAACACTAACTCTAACCCTAACACTATCCTTAAACTCTAACCCTAACCCTAACCCTAACACTATCCTTAAACCCTAACCCTAACCCTACCACTATCCATAAACAGTAACACTAACCATAACAATAGCCCAAAAGCCTAAACCTAACACTAGCACTATCCATAAACCGTAAACCTAACGCTAAGAGTATACTTAAACCGTAACCCTAACCCTAACAGTATCCCTAAACCCTAACCCTAACCCTAATCCAAACATTATAATTAAACCATAACACTAACCCTAGCACTATCCTTAAACAGTAAACCTAACCCTATCACTAGCCCTAAAACCTAACCGTAACCCTAGCACTATCCTTAAACTGTAACCCTTACCCTACCCCAACCCTATTCTTAAAGCCTAAGCCAAACCCTAGCATTATCATTAAACAGTAACCCTAAGCCTAACACTATCCCTAAACCCTAACCCTAACCCTAGCACTATCCCAAAAGAGTAACCCTAACCCTAACACTATCTCTAAACCGTATCCCTAACCCTAACACTATTCCTCAAACCTAACCCTAATCCTAACACTATACCTAAACCCTAACACTAACAATATCCTCAACCCTAACCCTAACCCTAACACTATCTTTAAAACCAAACCCTTTCCCTAACACTATCCTTAAACCCTAACCCTAACCCTAGCACTATCCTAAAACAGTCATCCTAACCCTAACACTAGCCCTAAAGGCTAACTCTAACCCTAGCACTATCCCTAAACAGTAACCCTAACACAAGCCCTATTCCTAAACCCTAACACTAAAATATCACTATCCCAAACCCTAACCCTAACCCTAAGACTACCCTTAAACCCTAACCCTAACCCTAGCACAATCCCTAAACCTTTACCCTAACCCTAACAATATCCATAAACCATAACCCTGACCCTAACACTATCCCTAAACCCTATCCCTAACCCTAATCCTAACCCTAACACTATCCTCAAACCAGTATCCTAACCCTAGCATTATCCTTAAACAGTAACCCTAACCATAAAACTAGCCCTAACACCTAACCTTAACCCTAGCTATGTCCCTAAACTGTAACCCTAACCCTAACAATATCGTTAAACCCTCAACCTAACCCTAGCACTAGCCTTAAACAGTAACACTATCCCTAACACTAGGCCTAAACCCTAACCATAACCCTAGCATTATCCCTAAACAATAACCCTAACACTAATCCTATTCCTAAACCCTAACCCTAAACCTAAATCTATCCCTAAACCCTAACCATAACCCTAACCCAAACACTATCCTTATAACCTATCCCAAACACTAGCAGTATCTTTAAACAGTAACCCTAACCCTAACACTAGCCCTAAACCCTTAGACCAACCCTAACACTATCCTTAAACTGTAACCCTAAGCCTAAAACTATCCCTCCTCCCTAACACTAACTCTAACACTATCCTAAAACCCTAACCCTAAAACTATCCCTAAACCCTAACTCTAACCCTGACACAATCCCTAAACCCTAACCCTAACCTTAGCACTATCCCTAAAGAGTAACACTAACCCGAATACTATTCCTAAAATGTAAACCTAACCCTGACACAATTCCTAAACCCTAAACCTAACCGTAGCACTATCCTTCAACAGTAACCCTATCACTAACACTAGTACTAAACCCTAACCCTCACTCTAGCACTATCCCTAAAGTGTAACCTTAACCCTAATCCTATTCCTAAACCCTAAACCTAACACTAACACTATCCTTAAACTCTAACCCTAACCCTAGCACTATCTTTAAACAGTAACCCTAACCCTAACACTAGCCCTAAATCCAAACACTTACACTATCCCTCAACCCTAACCATCAACCTAAAACTGTCCTTAAAGACTAAGCCTAACCCTAGCACTATCCTAAAACAGTAAACCTAACCCTAACACTAGCCCTAAAGCCTAAACCTAACCCTAACACTATTCCAAAACCGTAACCCTAACACTAACACTATCCCTCCAACATAACGCTAACCCTAACACTATCCTTAAACCCTAACCCTAACACTTTCCCTAAACCCTAACCCTAAGTGTATCCCTCAACCCTAACCCTAAAACTATCCGTCAACCATCACCCTAAACCTAACACTGTCCTTAAACACTAACACTAACCATAACCCTAACACTATCCCTAAACCGTAAGACTAACCCTAACACTATTCCTAAACCCTAACCCTAACCCTAACCCTAGCACTATCCTTAAACACTAACCCTAACCATAGCACTATCCCTAAACAGTAACCCTAACCCTAACACTATCCCTAACCATAATCCGAACCCTAACACTATTCCTAAACCCTAACACTAATCCTAACACTATCCCAAGGCCCTAACCCTAACACTATCACTCAACCGTAACCCTAACCTTAACACTATATTTTAACCCTAACACTAACCCTAACCCTAACACTATCCTTAAACCCTAACCTTAACCCTAGCACTATCCTAACAAAGTAATCCTAACCCTAACTCTAGCTCTAAAGCCTAACCTTAACCCTAGCACTATCCTTAAACAATAATCCTAACTAAACCCTATCCCTAAAGCCTAACCCTAACACTAACACTATCCCAAACCCTAACCCTAACCCTAACACTATTCTTAAACCCTAACCATAACCAAGCACTATCCCTAAACCATAAGCCTAACGCTAATAATATCCGTAAACCGTAACCCTAACACTAACACTATCCCTAAACCCTAACCCTAACCCCAACCCTAACACTACACTTAAAACTTAACCCTAACCCTAGCACTAACGTTAAACAGTAACCCTAACCCTAACACTAGCCCTCAACCCTAACCCTAACCCTAACACTATCCTTAAACCCTAACTCTAACCGTAACCATAACACTATCCTTAAACCCTAACCCTTACGCTAGCACTATCCTTAAACATTACCCCTAACCATAACACTAGCCCTAAATCCTAATCCTAACCCTAGCACTATCCCTAAAGATTAACCCTAACCGTAACCACATTCCTAAACCCTAACTCTAACACAAACACTATCCCTAAACCGTAACACTAATCCGAACACTCTCCTTAAACCCTAACCCTAACCCTAGCAATATCCTTAAACAGTAACGCTAACGCTAACACTATTCCTACACTCTAACCCTAACCATAGCAATATCCCAAAAAAGTAATCCTAACCCTATCTCTATCCCTGAACCGTAACCCTAACCCTAACACTATATTTCAAACCAAACCCTAACCCTAAAACTATCCTTAAACACTAACCCTAACCCTAGCACTATCCTTAAACAGTAACCCTAAACGTAACACTAGCCCTAAAGCCTAACACAAACCCTAGCACTAACCCTAAACAGTAATCCTAACCCTAACCCTATACCTAAACCATAACCTTATCCCTAACACTATGCCTAAACGCTAACCCTAACCAGAACACTATCCGTAAGCCCTAACCCTAAACATAGCACTATCCGTAAACAGTAACCCTAAGCCTAACAGTATCCGTAAACCATAAACCTAACCCTAACATCCTCCCAAAACCCTAGCCCTAACCCTACAACTATCCTTAAATCCTAACCATTACACTAGCACTATCCTTAAACAGTAACCCTAACCCTAACACAAGCCCTAAAACTTAACCCTAACTCTAGCAGTATCCCTAAACAGTAACCCTAACCCTCACACTATCCTTAAACCCTAACCCTAACTCTAGCATTAACCCTAAACGGTAACCCTAACCCTAATCCTATTCCTAAACCTGAACACTAACCCTAAGACTCTCCCTAAAGCAGAACCCTATCCCTAGCACTATCCTTAAACAGTAACCCTAACCCTAACAGTAGTCCTTAATCCTAACCCTAAACTTAGCACTATCCCTAAACTGTAACCCTAACCCTAACAGTATCCTTAAATCCTAAACCTAACCCTAGCATGGGGCTTTAACCGTGACCTTATCCCTAACACTAGCCCTTAACCTAACACTAACCCTAGCACTATCCATAAACAGTAACCCAACCCTAATCCTATTCCTAACCAACCCTAACACTATACTTCAACTCTAACCATAACCCTAATCCTAAACTCTCCTTAAACCCTAACCCTAACCCTAGCACTATCCTTAAAAAGTAACCCTAACCCTAACACTAGACCTAAAGCCTAACCCTAATCCTAGCACTATCCCTAAACCGTAGCCCTAAACATAACAGTATCCGTATACCCTTACCATAACCCTAACACTATCTCTAAACCCTATCCCTATTTGTAACCCTAACACCATCCTTAAACCATAACCCTAACCCTAGCACTATCAAGAAACTTTAACCCTAACCCTAAAAGTATCTTTAAACCCTAAACCTAAATCTATCACTACTCTTAAACAGTAACCCTATCCCTAACACTAGCCCTAAACCCTAACCCTAACCATAGCACGATCCCTAAAATTAACCCTAACCCTAATCCTATTCCTAAACCATAAGCCTAACCCTAAAACTATCTCTAAAGCTTAACCCCATCCCTAACACTATCCTTATACACTAACCCTAAACATAGCACAATCTTAAAACAGTAACCCGAACCCTAACACTAGCCCTAAACCCTAAGCCAAACTCTAACACTATTCCTAAACCATAACCCTAACCCAAAACTATCCCTCAAACTTAGCCCTAACCCTAACACTAGCCCTCAACCCTAACCCTAACCCTAACCTATCCTTAAACCCTAACACTAACCCTAACGCTAACACTATCCTTAAACCATCACCCTAACACTAGCAGTATCCTAAAACAGTAACCCTAAGCCTAACATTAGCCCTAAAGCCTTACCCTAACCCTAGCACTATCTTTTAACAGTAACCCTAACCCTAACCCTATTCTTAAACCCTATCTCTAACGCTAACACTGTCAAAAACCCTAACACTAAAACCGAACACTACCCTTAAACCCTAACCCTAGCCTTAGCACTATCCCTAAATGGTAACCCTAACCGTAACAATATCCGTAAACTGTAACCCTAACCCTAACCCTAACCTTAACCCCTACACTATCCCTAAACAGTAACCATAACCGTAACCCTATTCCTAAACCGAACTTTAGCCCTAACACTATCCTTAAACACTAATCATAACCCTAGCATTATTCTTAAACAGTAACCCTAACCCTAACACTATTCCTAAACACTAACCCGCATCCTAGCACTATCCCTAAACAGTAAACCTAACCCTAACACTATCCCTCAAACCTAACCCTAACCCTTACACTATCCTTAAACCCTAACTCTAAACCTAATCCTAGCATGATCCTTAAACCCTAACCCTAACCTTAGCACTATCTTTAAACCGTAACCCTAACCTTAACACTAGCCCTAAAGCCTAACCCTAACTCTGGCACTGTAACCCTAACCGTAGCCCTCTTCCTAAACCCTAACCCTAACACTAACACTACCCCTAAACCCTAACACTAACGCTAACACTATCCTTAAACCCTAACCCTAACCCTAGCACTATCCCTAAACAGTAACTCTAACCCTATCAGTATCCATCAACCATAACCCTAACCCCAACACTATCCCTCCAACCTAACCCAAACCGTAACACTATCTTTAAACCCTAACCCTAACACTATCCCTAAACCCTAACTCTAACACTTTCCCTCAACCTGAACCCTAACCCTAACACTATCCTTAAACCCTAACATTAACCCTAACCCTAAAACTATCCTTAAACCCTAACCTCAACCTTAGCACTATCCTTACACAGTAACACTAACCCTAACACTATCCCTAAACCCTAACCCTAAGACTATCCATAAACCCTAACACTAACACTATCCCTCAACCATAACACTAAACCTAACACTGTCCTTAAACCCTAACATTAACCCTAACCCTAAAAATATCTGTTAAAACGTAACCCTAACCCTGACACTATCCCTAAAACTTAACCCTAACCCTAACACTATCCTTAAACCTTATTCCTAACCCTAGCACTATCCTTAAACAGTAACCCTAACCATAACACTAGCCCTATACCCTAACCCTAGCCCTAACCCTAATACTATCCATAAAACCAAACCCTAACCCTAACACTTTCCTTCAACCTTAACCTTAACCCAAGCACTA
This sequence comes from Tupaia tana, assembly GCA_026018925.1. Lineage (NCBI taxonomy): Eukaryota > Metazoa > Chordata > Mammalia > Scandentia > Tupaiidae > Tupaia > Tupaia tana. The sequence goes on along the minus strand of JAKSZU010000530.1, from coordinate 19,840 downwards.
TCCTTAAACAGTAACCCTAACACTATCCTAAACCCTAATCCTAACCCTAGCACTATCCCTAAGCAGTAACCCTAAGCCTAACCCTAAGCCTAACCCTAACACTATTCCTGAACCCTAACACTAATCCTAACACTATCCCTAAACCCTAACCCTAACACTATCCCTCAATCCTAACCCTAAGACTAACACTAAATTTAAACCCTAAGCCCTAATCTTAACCCTAACATTATCCTTCAACCCTAACTCTAACCCTAGCACTATCCTTAAACAGTAACCCTAATCCTAACACTAGCCCTAAACTCTGACCCTAACCCTAGCACTAACCCTAAACCGTAACCCTAACCCTAACACTGTCATCAACCCTAACACTAACCCTAACACTATCCTTAAACCCTAACTCTAACCCTAACCCTAACACTATCCTTAAAACCTAACCCTAACACTAGCAGTATCCTTAAACAGTAATCCTAACACTATCACTAGCCCTAAAGCCTAACCCTAACCCTAGCACTATCCCTAAACTGTAACCCTAATCCTAACCCTATTCCTAAACCCTAACCCTAACCCTAACACTACCCCTAAGCCCTAACCCTAACCCGAACACTATTCTTATATACTAAATCTAACGCTAACCCTAGCACTATCCTTAAACAGTAACCCTAACACTAACCCTATTCCTAAACCCTAACTCTTATCCCCACACTATCCTTAAACACTAACCCTAACCCTAGCACTATCCTTAAAAAGTAACCCTAACACTAACACTATTCCTAAACTCTAACCCTAACCCTAGCAGTATCCTTAAACCCTAATTCTAACCATAACGCTAACACTATCCTTAAACCCTAACCCTAACCCTAGCACTATCTTTAAACAGTAACCCTAACCCTAACACTATCTCTAAACCCCACCCCTAACCCTAACACTATCCCTAAACAGTAACCCTAACCCTAAAAATATCCCTCCATCCTAACCCTAACCCTAGCAGTATCCTTAAACCCTAATTCTAACCATAATGCTGACACTATTCTTAAACCCTAACCCTAACCCTAGCACTATCCTTAAACAGTAACCCTAACCCTAACAATATCTCTAAACCCCACCCCGAATCCTAGCACTATCCCTAAACAGTAACCTTAAGAGTATCCCTAAACCGTAACCCCAACTCTAACACTATTCCTCAACCCTAATACTAATCCTAACACTATCCCTAAACCTTAACCCTAACACTATCCCTCAACCCTAACCCTAACCCTAACACTATCACTAAACCCTAACCCTAAGACTATCCCTAATCCCTAACCCTAAAACTATCCCTCAACCCTAACCCTATCCCTAACACTATCCTTAAACCCGAACCCTAACCCTAACACTATCCTTAAACTTTAACTCTCACCCTAGCACTATTCTTCAATCCTATCACTAACCTTAACACTATCCTTAAACTCTAACTCTAACCCTCAACCTATCCCTAAGCCAAACTTTAATCATCACCCTAACAGAAAGATTGTAGCATTTCGTTGGAAGAGGCCTGCTTTACGCTTAGATTGCTTGGAATGTGTAGTGCATTCTTAGGCCCAAACCTCACCTTGCAGCTACCACAAGTATCATAGGGTTAGGGTTAGGTTTAGTGTTTAGGGATAGTGTTAGGGTTAGGATTATGGTTTAGGATAACTTAACCACAAGTTAAGTTTCTAGTTTGGGCATAAGAAGTTTGTGTTAGTTCTTTCTTAACATTTCCTTGAAAGAGGGTTTCTTTAGTCTTAATTTGCTTAGAAAGTGCAGTACATTCTTATGCCCAAAACAAATCTTGCAGCTTCAACAAAGATCTTTAGGTATGAAAATCAGGGCCATGAGTGGAGTCATTCTGCGAAAGATCTTTCTGATACTGCAAGGAAAAGTACAGATTTTGGCTGAAAAACAACATGCTTAACTCATTAAAGTAAGCTTCTTTTCAAAACGTACTTTGATATACAGTGTAAAACTGCTTCCAATACTAAGAGTAGATGTAGAGCAACACTGGACATCACAAGTTGTTCAACTTCCAAAGTTAAGTAAGTGGAAGAAACAAGTTTGTGCTAGTCCTTTCTTAACATTTCGTTCAAAAAGTGTTTCTTTAGTCTTAGTTTGCCTTGAAAGTCTAGTTCATTCTTAGGCCCAAAACCCAACTTGCTGGAACAAGAAAGACTTTAGGTATGAAAATCATTTCCATGTTGAGTCATTCTGCCAAAGATCTTTCTGACACTCCAAGATAAAGTACAGATGTTGGCTGAAAAACAACATGCTTAACTCGCAAAAGTAAGCTTCTTTTCAAAACGTACTTTGAAATACAGTGTAAAACTGCTTCCAATACTAAGAGTAGATGTAGAGCAAAACTGAACATCACAAGTTGTTCAATTTCCAAAGTTAAGTAAGTGAAAGAAACAAGTTTGTGCTAGTTCTTTCTTAACATTTTGTTGGAAGATGGTTTCTTCACTCTTAGGTTTCAAAGTTTAGTGCATTCTTAGGCCCAAAACTCAACTTGCAGCTACCACAAATATCTTTAGGTATGAAAATCAGCTCCATGACAGGAGTCATTCTGTCAAAGATCTTACTGATACTGCAAAGAAAAGAACAGATTTTGGATGAAAAACAACATGCTCCATGTGTGGAGTCATTGTGCCAAAGATCTTTCTGATATTTTAAGAAATAGTGCATATGTTGGCTGAAAACGTACTTGCGCTTCTGCCCCTTAGTCTCTCCAGAGTCTGCTTTTTTGGCTTCAGTAGCCAGCTCCCTGGTATACCTGAAGGCACCTGGCGACAAGGGGACACTGCCCACACCGACTCCCATCCATAGCCCCTGTCCAGGGTTCACCCAGACCCCTATGCAGACACTAACCCTAACCCTAACTCTAACCATATATCTAAACCCTAACCCTAACCCTAACACTGTCCCTAAACCCTAACCCTAACCATAACCCTAACACTATCCTTAAATCATAACCATAACCCTAGCACTATCCTAAAACTGTAACCCTATCCCACACACTACACCTCAACCCTAACCCTAACCCTTACACTATCCCTAAACCGTAACCCTAACCCTAAACCTATCCGTCAACACTAAACCTAACGCTATCTCTATCACTATCCTTAAACCCTAAACCTAACACTATCCCTAAACCCTAATGCAAACCCTAACACTATCCCTAAACCCTAACCCTAACCCTAACCCTAACACTATCCTTAAACCCTAACATTAATCCTAGTACTATTAAACAGTAACCCTAACTGTGACACTTTCACTAAACCCTAACCCTAAACCTGACACAATCCCTAAACCGTAACCCTAACCCTAGCACTATCCCTTAACATTAACACTAACACTAACACAATCCCTAAACCGTAACCCCAAACATAACACTATGATTCCAACCCAACCCTAACTTTAACACTATACTTAAACGCTAACCCTAACACTAGCACTAACTATAAGCAGGAACCCTAACCCTAACACTATCGCTAAACCCTAACCCTAACCCTAACCCTAACACTATCCCTAATCCGTAACCTTAACCCTAAAACTATCCCTCAACCCTAACCCTAACCCTAATACTATCCTTAAACCCTAACCCTAACACTATCTCTCAACCCTAAACCTAACCCTAACACTATCCTTAAACCCTAACCCTAACTCTAACAATATCCTTAAACCCTAACCCTAACCCTAACCGTAGCACTATCCTTAAACAGTAACCTTAACCCAAACACTAAGCCTAAAGCCAAACCCTAAACATAGAACTATCCCTAAACTGTAACCCTAACCCTAACCCTATCCCTAATCCCTAACTCTAACCCTAACACTATCGCAAACCTTAACCTTAACCCTAAAACTATCCTTAAACCTTAACCCTAACCCTAGCACTATCCCTAAATCGTAACCCTAACACTAACAATATCCGTAAACCGTAACCCTAACCCTAATATTATCCCTAAACCCTAACACTAACTCTAACACTATCCTTAAACCATAACCCTAACCCTAGCACTATCCTTAAACAGAAACTCTAAACCGAACACCATCCATAAACCCTAAACCTAACCCTAGCAATATCTCTAAACCGTAACCCAAACACTAACAATATCCATAAACCGTAACACTAACCCTAACACTATCCCTCAACCCTAACCCTAACATTATCCTTAAACCCTAACCCTAACACTAACACTGTCCTTAAAACCTAACCCTAACCCAAGCACTATACCTAAACAGTAACCATAACCCTAACAGTAGCCCTAAACCCTAACCCTAGGCCTAGCACAGTCCCTAATCTATATCCTTAACGCTTACCCTTTTCCTAAACCATATCCGTAATCCTAACACTATCCCTAAACCCTAGCCCTAACCCTAACACTAACACTATCCTTGAACCCTAACCCTAACCCTAGCACTATCCTTAAACAGTAACCCTAACCCAAAAACTACCCTAAACCCTAATCCTAACCCTAGCACTATCCCTAAACAGTAAGCCTAACCCTAACCCTAACCCTAACCCTAGCACTATCCCTCCAACCTAACCCTAACCCTAACACTATCCCCAAACCCTCACCCTAACGCTCACACTATCCCTAAACCCTAACCCTAGCCCTAACACTATCCTTAAAATATAACCCTAACACTAACCCTAAAACTCTCCTTAATCCCTAACACTAACCCTAACCCTAACACTATCCTTAAACCCTAACCCTAACTCTAACTCTAGCAGTATCCTTAAACAGTAACCCTCACCGTAACACTAGCCCTAAAGCCTAAACTGAACCCTAACACTATCCCTAAACCATAACCTTAACACTAAAACTATCCCTCAATGCTAATCCGAACTCTAACACTATCCTTAAACACTAATCCTAACATTATCCCTAAACCCTAACCCTAACCAAAACACTATCCCCATCCCTAACCATAACCATAACCCTAACACTATCTTTAAACCCTAACCTTAATCCTAGCACTATCCTTAATAAGTATTCCTAACCATGACACTTTGGCTAAACCCTAACCCTAACCCTGATACAATCCCTAAACCGTAACCCTAACCCTAGCACTATCACTAAACAGTAACCTTAACCCTAACAGCATTCCTAAACAGTAACCCTAACGGAAACACTATCCCTCCAAACTAACCCTAACCCTAACACTATCCCTAAACCCTAACCCTAACCCTAACACTATCCCTCAACACTAAGACTAACCCTAAGCCAAACACTACCCTTAAACCCTAACTCTAACCGTCACCATAACAATATTCTAAAACCGAACCCTTACCGTAGCACTATCCGTAAACAGTAACCCTAACCCTAACACTAGCCCTAAACCCTAAACCTAACTCTTGCACTATCCCTAAACTGTAACCCTAACACCCTAACCCTAACACTATCCCTAAAAACTAACCTTAACCCTAACACTATCCTTAAACCCTAATCCTAACCCTGGCACTATCCTTAAGCAGTAAGCCTGACACTAACACTATCCCTAATCCCTAACCCTAACCCTAAAAATATTCCTCAACCCTAATACTAATCGTAACACAATCCCTAAACCCTAAACCTAACACTATCCCTCAACCCTAACCCTAACCCGAACACTATCCTTAAACCCTAACACTAACCCTAGCACTATCCCTAAACCGTAACCCTAACCCTAACACTATCCTTAAAACCTAAGCCTAACCCTAGCACTATACCTAAACCGTAACCCTAACCCTGACAATATCCGGAAACCGTAACCCTAACCCTAACCCTATCCCTCCAACCTAACTCTATCCCTAACACTATCTTTAAACCCTAACCCTAACACTGTCCCCAATCCGTCACCCTAACCCTAACACTATCCCTAAACCCTAACGGTAACCCTAACCCTATCATCAATCAGTATCCCTAACAGGGACACTTCCCTAAACCCTAACTCTAACCCTCACACAATCTCTAAACCGTAACCTTAACCCTAGCACTATCACTAAACAGTAACGCTAACCCTAAAACTATCCCCAAACAGTAACCCTAACCTTAACACTATCCCTCTAACCTAACCCTAACCCTAACACAATCCTTAAGCCCTAACCTTAAAACTATCCCTAAACCCTCACCTTAAAACTATCCCTAAACCCAGACCCTAACACTATCCCTCAACCCTAATTCCAACCCTAACACTATCCTTAAACCGTAACACTAACCCTAACCCTAACACTATCCTTAAAACCTAAACCTACCCCTAGCACTATCCTTAAACAGTAACCTTAAACCTAACACTTGCTCTAAAGCCAAACCCTAACGCTATCGCTATCCCTTAACTGTAACCCTAACCTTATTCCAAAACACTAACCCTAACGCTAACACTACCCATAAGCCCTAACCCTAACCCTAACATTATCCTTAAACCCTAACCCTAACACTAACCGCAAACCCTCACCATAACGCTACCACTATTCCTAAACCCTAACCCTAACCCAGACACAATCCCTAAACCGTAACCCTAACCCTAGCACTATCACTAAACAGTAACCCTAACCCTAACACTATTCCTAAACAGTAACCCTAACCGAAACACTATCCCTCTAACCTAACCCTAACCCTAACACTGTCCTTAAGCCATAAACTTAAAATTATCCCTAAACCCTCACCTTAAGATTATCCCTAAACAGTAACCCTAACTGAAACACTATCCCTCCAACCTAACCCTAACCCTAACACTATCCTTAAGCCCTAAACTTAAAATTATCCCTAAACACTCACCTTAAGACTATCCCTAAATCCGGACCCTAACACTATCCCTCAACCCTAACGCCAACCCTAACACTATCCTTAAACCATAACATTAACCCTAACCCTAACACTATTCTTAAGCCCTAAACCTAACCCTAGCAGTATCCTTAAACAGTAACCTTAACCCTAACACTTGCGGTAAAGCCAATCCCTAACGTTAGCACTATCCCTAAACAACTTCCCTAACCCTAAACTTATTCCTAAACCCTAACCCTAACGCTAACACTACCCCTAAACCCTAACCCTACCCCTAACACTGTCCTTAAAACCTAACCCTAAAACTATCCCCAAACCCTCACCCTCACCCTAACACTATACCTAAACCCTAACCCTAACCATAACCCTATACTTAATCAGTATCCCTAACAGTGACAATTTCCCTAAACCCTAACCATAACCCCTAAACAATCCATAAACCGTAACCCTAACCCTAGTACTATCACTAAACAGTAAACCTCACCCTAACACTATCCCTAAACAGTAACCCTATCCGTAACACTTTCCCTCTAACCTAACCCTAACCCTAACACAATCCTTAAGCCCTAAACTTGAAACTATCCCTAAACCCTTACCTTAAGACTATCCCTAAATCCGGACCCTAACACTATCCCTCAACCCTAACCCCAAAGCTAACACAATCCTTAAATGGTAACACTAACCCTAACCCTAACACTATGCTTAAACCCTAAACCTAACCCTAGCACTATCCTTAAACAGTTACCTTAACCCTAACACTTGCCCTAAAGCAAAACCCTAACGCTAGCAATATCCCTAAATAGTAACACTAACCCTAACCATATTACTAAACCCTAACCCTAATTCTAACACTACCCCAAACCCTAACCTTAACCCTAACGCTATCCTTAAACACCAACCCTAACCCTAGCACTATCCCTGAAATTAACACAAACCCTAACAGTATCCATAAACTGTAACCCTAAACCTAACACTATCCCTCAACCCTAACCCTAACCCTAATACTATCCTTAAACACTAACTCGAACCCTTACCCAAACAATATCCTTAAAATCTCACCCGAACCCGAGCACTATCCTTAAACAGCAACCCTCACCTTAATACTAGACCTAAACCCTAACCCTAACCCTAGCACTACCCCTAAACAGTAACCCTAACACTATCCTCATTCCTAAACCCTAACCCTAACCCTAACACTATCCCTAAACCCTAACCAAACCCTAACACTAAGCTTAAACACTAATCCTAACCCTAGAACTATCCTTAAACTGTAAGCCTACCCCTAACACTATCCCTAAACCCTAACCCTAACACTAAAACTATTCCTCAACCCTAAAAATAATCCAAACACTATCCCTAAACCCTAACCCTAACACATTTCCTGAACCCTAAACCTAACCCTAACACTATCCCTAAACCCTAACCCTAAGAGTATCCCTAAACCGTAACCCTAAAACTATCCCTCAAAACTAACTCTAACCTTAACACTATCCTTAAACTCTCACCCTAACCCTAACCCTAACACTATCCTTAAACCCTAACCCTATCCTTAAACAGCAATCCTCACCTTAATACTAGACCTAAACCCTAACCCTAAACCTAGCACTATCCTCATATAGTAACCCTAACACTAACACTAACCCTAAAGCCTAACCCTAAATCTAGCACTATCCCTGAACCATAACCGAACCCCTAACATTATCCATAAACCATAACCCTAACCCTAACACTATCCCTAAACCCTAACCCTAACACTAACACTATCCTTAATCCATAAGAATAACCCTCGCACTATTCTTAATCAGTAACCATAACCATAACACTAGCCCTAAACACTCACCCTAACACTAGCATTATCCCTAAAGAGTAACACTATCCCTAATCCTATTCCTAAGCCCTAACCCTAACCCTAACACTATCCCTAAATTCTAACCCTTACCCTGACTCTAACACTATACTTAAACCCTAACTATAACCCAACACCATCACTAAACCCTAACCCTAACCTGAACAGTATCCTTAAACCATAACCCTAACCCTAGCATTATCGTTAAACAGAAACCCTAACCCTAATACTATCCTAAAAACCAAACCTTAACCCTAGCACTATACTTAAACAGTAATTCTGTCCGTAAAACTAGCCATAAACACTAACCCTAACCCTAGCACATCCCTAAACAGTAACCCCATCCCTAATCCTATTCCTAAACCCTAACCCTAACAATACCACTATCCCAAAAACCTAACCCTAAGACTATCCCTAAGTCCTAACCCTAAGCCTATCCCTCAACCCAAACCCTAAACCTAACACAATCCTTCAACTCTAACCCTAACCCTAACCCTAACACTATCTTTAAACCCTAACCCTAAGCCTAGCACTATACCTAAACAGTAACCGTAACCCTAACCCTATTCAAAAACCCTAACCGTAACCCTAACACTATCCCTAAATCCTAACCCTAACCCTAACAATATCCTTAAACCATAACCTTAACCCTAGCACTATCTTAAAACAGTATACCTAACCCTAACACTAACCCTAAACCCTAACTCTAACAGTAGCACTATCCCTAAACTGTAACCCTAACTCTATTCCTAAACTATAACCCTAACCCTAGCAGTATCCTTAAACAGTAACCTAAACCCTAACACTTGCCCTAAAGCCAAACCCTAATGCTAGCACCATCCCTAAACTATTTCCCTAACCCTAACCTTATTCCTAAACCCTAACCCTAACGCTAACACTATCCCTAAACCCTAACCCTAACCCTAACACTATCCTCGAACCCTATCCCTAACACTGTCCCCAAACCCTCACCCTAACTCTAAGAGTATACCTAAACCCTAACCCTAACACTAAAACTATTCCTCAACCCTAACACTAATTCTAACACTATCCCAAAACCGTAACCCTAACACTATTCCTCAGCCCTAACCCTAACCCTAACACTATCCCTAAACCCTAGCCCTAAGTGTATACCTAAACCGTAACCCTAAAACTATCCCTCAACACCAACTCTAACCCTAACACTATCCTTAAACTCTAACCCTAACCCTAACACTATCCTTAAACCCTAACCCTAAACCTAGCACTATCCTTAAATAGTAACCCTAACACATACACTAGCGTGAAAGCCTAACCCTAAATCTAGCACTATCCCTAAACCATAACCCAAACCCTAACATTATCCGTAAACCGTAACCCTAACCCTAACACTATCCCTAAGCCCTAACCCTAACCCTAACACTATCCTTAAAGCATGAGAATAACCCGCACTCTATTCTTAAACAGTAACCATAAAACTAACACTAGCCATAAACACTAACTCTAACACTAGCACTATTCCTAAACAGTAACACTATCCCTAATCCTATTCCTAAACTCTAACCCTAACCCTAACACTATCTCTAAATTCTAACCCTTACCCTAACTCTAACACTATACTTAAATCCTAACCCTAATCCTAGCAATATCTTTAAACAGTAACCCTAACTCGAACAATAGACATAAACCCTAATCCTAACCCTAACACAATCCCTAAACCGTAACCCTAACCCGAAAACTATCCCTCAACCCTAACCCTAACCATAACACTATCCCTAAACCCTAACACTATCCTTAAACCCTACCTTAATCTTAGCTAACGCAAACGCAAATGCAAACGCTAACACTAACGCAAACGCTAATGCTAACGCTAACGCAAACGCTAACGAAAACACAAACGCAAACGCTAACGCAAACGCAAACGTTAACGCTTACGCAAACAGAAAACACAAACGTTAACGCAAACGCTAACGCTACTGCAAACGCAAACGCTAACGGTAACGCAAACGCAAACGCTAATGCTAACGCTAACACTAACACTAACGCAAACGCAAACACAAACGTTAACGCAAACACTAACGCTAACGGTAACGCAAACACTAACGCTAACGCCAACGCAAAGGCTTACGCTAACGCAAACGCTAACGCTAACACTAACGCCAACGCTCATGCAAACGCTATCGCAAACGCAAAGTCTAATGCTAATGGAAACACAAACGCTAGCGCTAAAGCAAACGCTAACGCTAACGCAAACACAAACGCTAACCCTAACGCTAACGTTAACGCAAACACAAACGCTAACGCTAATGCTAACGCAAACGCTAACACAAATGCTAACGCTAACGCAAGCATAAACGCATACGCTAACGCTATCGCAAAGGCTAACGCAAACGCTAACCGCTAACATATATGCAAACACAAGTGTAAACACTAACGTTAATGCAAACACTGATGCTAAAACGAATCTTTTTTGCCTTTTCTCCTTTTTTTTAAATTTTATTATCATAATATTGTTTAACTAAAAAATCATCCACATAAGCATAATGTAACAGTAATATCACACACAGTTGTTTCAACATGATGTCCTGATAAGAAAATAAAAAGAAAAATGTGACCTGAAAAAAACCAAATCTTTTCCAGCTATCCAGCTACCCTCCCTATAATGCTGTTTCTTATGCATCCTTCCAGAGAAAATTATTCATGCAAAAGCAAGCACATGTGTATAGTCTATGTTTTTGCTCTTGAGGAAGTGATTTTAAATCGAGATGAGGGAAGACTTTTAATTTAGTCTAAAACTTGAATGATAAGAAGGTATCTAGCCAGATAAAGATTCCCAGAGCAGCAGCTTCTAGGCTGTGGGAACAACTAGCATAGAGGCCCTAACATAGAGCTGACAAGGCAGGTCCTAAGATGGAAGGCCTATATGTTCAGTGCACACTGGGAAAGAAGATGGCGATTTGAGATAAGTTGAAGAGAAATTAGAAAGATTCTCCTTTTTTTGGGGGAAAGGGTTTCGCTATAGTGTGTGTGTGCTCGCCAGACACACAGAAAGCGACAGAGAGATAGAAAGCGAGAAATCACCCCCCAGGGGGGATGGCCACGCCGCAATCCCTTCTCCTCCGTTCTCCTCTTGGGATCTTGGGCACACACGCACACGTGCCCGGCATGAGTTTTAAGCCACCAGGTCCGGGACGTGAACCGCGGTCGACTACATGGGAGTCCAGCGACATAGCCATTACGCTAACTGCTGGTCCTGGAAGATTCTCCTTTTAAAAGCCTATAAGTATCCATATATTCCTGCTTCTGAGTTACCACCCTGGGGTGGGAGGGAAGTCATTCCTGATATCTAACACTAGTCTTACTTGGTATTCTTTGGAGTCTTAAAGAGGAGCCAGTCTGTCTTTTAATGACAGAATCCATTTGTATATACCTGTATATGTTTGTATGAGCATGGAGAAATTATGGAGCAAGACGAGGATATATAGAAGGGGGTTTGAGGGTAATATAAATACCATTTCTATAAGAAGTCCTTCTATGAGAATTCACCATTCAGGAGCTAACAGCTTTTTAAAGATGATGATATCAACCTGAATTGAGAAGATAGATCCTTTCCTGATGGCAAGACCATGAAGAATAACTAATTCTATACCCAGAACTTTGCAAAATATATGCAATTCTCAATATATGCAATAGCTGTGTGGTTAGACATTTCCAAAAAGCTTTTTTTTCTTCTGAGTTTATTTTATTTCCTCTATGGGGGAGCATTTCCAATACACTCCCCCCGCCTCATTACAGGAGAACAGCAGGCAATTCACACCATGACCCACCACCAGCCTTAGACAGCCTGGATCATGGGCACATGTGTGTGCCCATGTATGTACAGGGAGACCTCCAGATGTGGACCCAGGACCTTCTCATTGTGGGTCCAGCATCTTAGAGAGTTGCATGCCCATTCCAAGCATTCTATCAGCACCTACTATTTGTTCAGTATCTTGGGGAAGGCAAGTGCAATAGAGTATGTAAAACCTATTCTGAAGGAGTTTATAATCCAGCTGAACAAGGAGAACTTGTGTGATAATGAAGAGTTAACTTAGATGTTACAAACTAGTTTAGAGAAGCTAGGAACCAATATGAGCAAGAGTTGTCAATGAAGCTTTCTCAGGAAGGTCAACTGTGAGCTGAATAAAAATAATATCTAGATTTAAATGAGATAATATAAAGGTTGGCCCCAGAGCCTAGTCTTTAAGGGAGCCTGATCTCACATGACCAACTGTGGTTGGTCATGGTTCAACTGTTGACCATGACAACTTGAAAAATATGGGGCCTTGGGACCAGCAATCAGTGTAATGGCTATGTTGCTGGACTCCCATGTAGTCGACCCTGGTTCACGTCCTGGACCTGGTGGCTTAAACTCACTCCATGTGTGTGTGCGTGTGTGCCCAAGATCCGGAGAAGAGAATGAAGGAGAAGGGATTGCGGTGTAGCCACTCCTCCTGGAGGGTGATTTCTCTCTTTCTGTCTCTCTGTCTCTCTCTGTCTTTCTGTCAAGCACATGTGCCCTATAGCAAAAACCTCTCCCAAAAAAAAGAAAGAAAGAAAAGAAAAGAGAAACATGGGGCCTGTGGGTGTGTGCATGCCCCAAATTCTGACAGGATGGAGAAATGGAAAACAAGGATACAAGGCATGACCATGCCCCACTGGGGAGTGCTTTCTCTCTTCTGTCTCTCTGGTTAGCACATGTACCCTCTGGTATTAAAAAAAGAGAGAAAGAGAATGTAAATAAAGAGGACAGCAATGGGCACAGTAACCACTCATAACTGACAGCTGCTTCTTCTTGTTCTTCTGTTGTTTTCCTTACTATCATTCTTCTATAACTGTTGCTAGTTCCAGTTTATAAAACACTTTCTCAGAAATTCTTTCCTTCAATAGTTATTGTTGGCCGCCGCCTTTGGCCGCCGAGCCAAGATAACGCTGCTGGCTGCATAGGGAGGCGTGTCTCCAGTACTTGCCTCGGACAGGCAAAGGAACATGCGGGCGGGGCCGTCGGGAGGATCCTATATATACGGGAGTAAAGGGAGGAGAAAGAGGAGAAAGAAAGGAAAAAGTAAAGGAAACCTGTGAATAAAGACTGCGTGAGGAAGAACCGGGTGTCGTGTCATCTCTGCAGAAGTGACGCCGACAAGTGGTGGCCCGTACGGGGAAGACGTACGGGGACAAAGGCAAAAGACCTCGTTAAAGAGGCAGAAAGAGGAAAAGGTTCAGAACCTCCCAGTCTACAGGGCAGCTAGCTGGTACCGGGCGGGGGTCCCGGAAAGACCTCGGCAAAGAGGCGGATAAAGGAAGCCTGTGGATAAAGACTGCGTGAGGAAGGACCGGAGAAGGTTCAGAACCTCCAAGTCTACAGGGCAGCTAGCTGGTAAGTACCGGGTGGGGGTCCCGGATTCAAGACCTCGGTAAAGAGGCGGATTCAAGTCCTCGGGAAAGAGGCGGATTCAAGACCTCGGGAAAGAGGCGGATAAAAAAATAAATAAATAAATAAATAAATAAATAAAAATAAAAATAAAAAAAGACCTCGGTAAAGAGGCGGGTACAAGACCTCGGTAAAGAGGCAGATAATAACCTCGGGAAAGAGGCAGACTGAAGCCATTGGCTAAAAGTAAGGAATAAAAGGGAACAAGGACGATGGGGGCTGGGCCATCCCAGCCGATCGTCAAGGCGCTCAGAGAGCTCCTAAAGTTGAAAGGGCTTAAATTGAGGGATAAAACACTTCAGCACTTTATAGATCAGGTGGATGATGTCGCTCCCTGGTTCCTCCATTCGGGGCAGCTCACACCCACATACTGGGATAAACTAGGCAGGGACCTAGACCTGGCTGCGGAGGACAATAGGCTTTCTGGAGGGGTTAGGCCGCTCTGGAGGTTTTTCCAAACATGCCTTGAGAATCAAAGATGTGTACGGAAGGTGAGGGAGGGCCAGGAGGCGTTGGAGTCCCTCCGGGAGCAGCGCTCTCAGGAAGAGAATGGGGCTGCCAAGATAGCGGAAGCCTGCGGGGAAGATGATGATCAAGAACTAAGAAAATTAGTTGAGGAAGTTAAAATGTTGGGAGGTTGCCGAGGAGGAGGAGGAGGAAGACCGGCCTCTACCCACGGCTCCTCCCCCTCATAATCCCTCCACCCCACAAAAGGAAAACCCAGAGGGTGGAGCTTCTTTCTGCGCCGGGGCTTGACGGGAGGCCAGACAGCTTGGGCCTATTCAGGCATTTCCTGTTTTTGCAGATAATGCCGGGAATAGATATCATGAGCCCCTAGATTATCAGACCATCAAGGCTTTAGCAGAGGCCGTAAAGACATACGGGAATGGTGCAGCTTTTACTCTTGGCCTCGTTGAGACTTTACAGCGATACTGTATGACACCCAGTGATTGGGGAACGCTCGCGAGGACTTGCCTGTCCCCGGGTCAGTATCTTGACTGGAAAGCCATTTACCTTGAGGGGGCGCAAGCCCAAGCCGCTCGGAACAGGGCTGCAGGGCAGGCAGAGTGGGATGTGGATATGTATATGGGACAGGGCAGGTTCGCTAATCAACAAACAGGATACCCTCAGGCAGTTTACGACCACATCAATACAATAGCCATCAAGGCCTGGAAAATGCCTCCCGACAAAGGGGAACCGCAGGCCAACCTTACAAAAATCACTCAGGGCCCCACAGAACCCTTCTCTGATTTCGTGGCCAGAATGATAGACACGGCAGGCAGGATGTTTGGTGATGCGGATGCAGCCATGCCTTTTGTCAAACAGCTTATATTTGAACAGTATACAAAAGAATGTCGCAATGCAATCCTCCCCTATAAAAACAAGGGCCTCAAACCACTCCACCTTTGGCAAATGGATGTCACACATGTCCCAGAATTTGGGACACTTAAGTATGTCCATGTTTCGGTGGATACCTGTTCAGGCGTCATTCACGCTACTGCCCATACAGGGGAAAAGGTAAAAGATGTCATAAGTCACTGTCTCAATGCCTGGGCAGCCTGGGGGCAGCCTCAACAGCTTGAAACGGATAATGGCCCCAGTTATACAGCCCGGTCATTTTCACAATTCTGCAACCACATGGGAATCATGCTCACACACGGCCTACCATATAACCCTCAAGGTCAAGGTATAGTAGAGAGGGCTCATCGCACCCTCAAGGAGCTCCTACAAAAACAAAAAGGGGGAGTCAGCAAAGGTCACTCCCTGAAAGACCGCATCGCAATAGCACTCTTAACACTCAATATTTTTCAGCTCGATTCCCAAGGGCGCTCGGCTGCCGACAGGCACCATGCACCGGGGCCGAGCAAGCAGGGAAAAGTAAAATGGAAGGATGTCCTCACAGGGCGCTGGAGGGGACCAGACCCTGTGTTGGTTTGGTCGAGAGGATCTGTTTGTGTTTTCCCACAGGACAAACCAGACCCGGTGTGGGTCCCAGAGAGGTTGGTGCGACGCCTTCCATCCCAGGAGAATCTGCCTGCTGAGACACCGAGCTCTGATGATGGCCTGGGAATGCCTTCTCCTCCTGGGGACACTGACGCTCACCCAGGGGGCTCAGTCTGAACAACGATGGACTTTCCCAGTAGCTCACAGGTCCCTGGAATCAGAACTTTGATACCCTCTCTGAGGAGCTCCGGTGGAGCACCATCCACATTAACTCAACACGAGTTGATGCCGCCTTCGCCAGTGGATCTCTCAAGCTGCGCTCCATCTTAAGGAGTGGGCAGGGATGGGGTCCCTTAGCCCCCTCCTTGTCTTCCTATGTGGGGGTTGCCTTCTCTGTCTGTACAGATTCAGGGCCCAATGCAATTGCAACCGCGCCTTCCTCGTACAAGCATTTGCAGCTATCGAAGTAGGATACTCCCCCGCGGCTTAGCTGGCCCACTTGCAGTAAACCCCTATCAGCTCAGGATGCGAGGCAAAGCACTGCACTCCAGGGACCCTTGATGGGACCTGGAGGAAGGCAAGTCCGGGTGCATATGGGTTGATGCCGACAACACACCCATCCCCATAAAAAGGCATCGGACAGGCTGACCTGGGGAATGCCCCTGGGCTCTTCCACAGGTCAGTAAGCAAGTCCACCACATCTGGGGCCCGTGACCTCTACCTTCTCCTGACAAAATCAAAAAGGGGGAACTGTTGGCCGCCGCCTTTGGCCGCCGAGCCAAGATAACGCTGCTGGCTGCATAGGGAGGCGTGTCTCCAGTACTTGCCTCGGACAGGCAAAGGAACATGCGGGCGGGGCCGTCGGGAGGATCCTATATATACGGGAGTAAAGGGAGGAGAAAGAGGAGAAAGAAAGGAAAAAGTAAAGGAAACCTGTGAATAAAGACTGCGTGAGGAAGAACCGGGTGTCGTGTCATCTCTGCAGAAGTGACGCCGACAAGTTACAATTCTGTGATTGGATAGGGCAGGTGTTACTGTTTCCATTTCACAGGTGAAGAAACCGAGGCTCAGGATGATTAAATAACTGAGGCTCAGGATGATTAAATACATTGCCAAGTCACAGAGCAGAAACAGAAACTCAGGTGCTCTGACTCTGCCTAGGCTTCCCTCATTATGGGAACAGCAGCAGGGAGTTCAAGCAGGCAGAACAGCAGGAACAAGAGAAAGAGGCAGGAAGCCGTGGTAAACCCAATTACATGTCAGACGCACCAGTAGTGGCTCTCTTGAAAGGAGCTTGCTCTCTCTGCCTTCTCCTCCAGTGCCCATATTACCAGATCACAGGTCCTAGCTCAGGAAAGGGGAAACATATTGGTGGATAACCTCAGCACAATAGGAAAACTGTGAGCACGAGAAATCCACCACTTCTGCAATCTCATTAGTGCTGCAGACCTACACATACATGCATCAGAACTGCAGGTTGTCAGTGGTAAGTTACTAAGCCTGAGGCTCGAAATAAATTAGGCCATGTCTCAGAAAAAAACAAGATTATGCTACTCATATTAAGTATTAAGCATACGTGTAGATTAAAATGCCATCTACTCTTTTGTCGGTCACCTTTCTTTTCTTGGGACCCTGTTGAGTGGCTGGAAGGCTATCTTCTACACTCCACTTAGACCCACCAGAACACAATGGTTCCGTCCTGTCACTTCCAGAGGGGACTTGGCCAAGTTGAGCCACCTACCGATTGTCTATCAGAGCCAGGAAATAAAGACCCAGTGTGGGGGGGGAGGCTGGGGGCTTCAGTGTCTGCCATTGGAATGAGGTTGCCTTCTAGGGTTGCCTCTGGCAACCAAGCTGCTTGAATGTCTGTATCTCCTCGAGGAGATGAGGAGCCAGAGACAGGAACTCAAAGGAAGGGGCGGCAGGTCCTTGAACGGTAGGATGAAGGGAGCATGTCAGTCATTGTCCTGTTTTCCTCCTCCAAGTCTCAGACCCCACTTTTTTTCTCTCTTCCTTTTTTTTATGAATTATCTATTTATTTATTTATTTAAGTCCAATTGCTATTGTTGTTATTATTATTTTTTAATTTGACCAGAGAGAGAGAGAAAAGAAAAGTGCAAAGCAAGCCACCAGGTCCAAAACTGGAAGCAGGGTTGGCCATGTGGAATCCAGCACCGCTAAACACCACGCCACGTGCCCATCCTAGACCCCACTTTCTTAATGAGTACAAGTGTTGTCCCCACATTTTCTTCGCTAGGGCTATAGGATCAACCCAAGATTCTACCTGAGGACAGGGAGGTTGGGGAGAATCTGTCCTGTTTAGCCTACAGCAAAAATTCTAGTACCCAATATATAACTGGCCACTTCCTGGCACACTGCATGTCCTCAAATATTTAACACTAGTTCATCTTATAAGCATTAATAGCCCTTTCTCCAGGTAGCCAACCCTGACTTACCTTCTGTGCACCAGGCAGGGAGAGGTGTCCCTACCCATGAAACTCTGTCTATCATAATATTCATCACTATTGGGAACCAGCAGTTAGTGTAATGGGTATGTCGCTGGACTCCCACGTCGTCGACTGCGGTTCACGTCCCGGACCCGGTGGCTTAAAACTCACGCCGGATGTGTGTGCGTGCATGCCCAGGATCCTGGGAGGAGAATGGAGGAGAAGGGATTGCGGCGTGACCATCCCCCCTGGGGGCTGATTTCTCGCTTTCTGTCTCTATGTCTCTCTCTGTCTTTCTGGTGAGTGCACGCACCCTATAGAGAAAAACCTCTCCCCCCAAAAAATATTCATCACTATTGCATAATTATTTGCAGTTTTTTGGAGAGATTTTTGTTTGTTGTTTTTTTTTTAAAATAATTATCTTACTGAACTTTATTTATTTATCTGTTCAGAGAGAGACAGAGTGAGAAAGAAAGAAAGAAGAAAGAAAATGAAAGAAAGAAAGAAAGAAAGAGAAAAAGAAAGGAAGGAAGGAAGGAAGGAAGGAAGGAAGGAAGGAAGAAAGAAAGGAAAAGAGAAAGTGAGAAAGCAGGCTGCCAGGTTCTGGACTCGAACCATAGTCAGCCATGTGGGAGTCCAGCACCCTTAACCACCATGCCACCTGCTGACCCTGAGAGTTTTTGCTAAAGGGTGCATGTGCTCTCTGGAGAGACAGGGAGAGACAGAGAGAAAGTGAAAGTGAGAAATCACCCCCTGGGAGAATGGCCATGCTGCAATGCTTTCTCCTCCAGTCTCCTCTTGGGATTTTGGGCATGCATGCAAACAGAGGGTGAGTTTCAAGTTGCTGGATCTAGGATTTGAACCATGGTCATCCAAGTGGGAGTCGAACACCTTAACCACTACACAACCTGTTGGCCCTAATTATTTGTTTTTCTTAACTACTTGAGATTACGAACTATGTCTCATTCTGGCACATGACCTGACACGTAAGAGGCACGAAATACATGTTTTTTGGATGGATGAATGAGAAAAAAATTCTTTTAGGAGGAAATGGGGGACAGGAGGGAGCTTTCCAAGCACTGGCTGGAGGAAACAATCTGTGCGTAGCACAGAGGGTCCTGGAATTATTGAACTTAATCTATGATATAGACTGCATGGAGGGAGCTGTGAAAGTAGGCAGGCGTTATCCAGGACAGCCTTGACAACTGAATTAATACATCAGGGCCAGGAGATTGGCAACCTCAAAGCAGCATTTTATGATGACAGCTCTGGCCAGGTGTAATAAAATAATTGTAACTACTAATCATTGTAAACTAATGGGTGAAATCCTCTTGGGCATGAACAGCCTCGCATCTCAACTCCCTTTAACTTTTCA